>CAUYRH010053561.1:0-14616 GCA_963574655.1 Perodicticus potto | reverse complement strand
TGTTGACTCAGTGTTAAATTTGGTGCCACACTCAAAACCAGCAGACTTCTTTTGGAATGGGCAAAAGAGCTAAATATTGATGTCATTGGTGTCAGCTTCCATGTAGGAAGTGGCTGTACTGATCCTGAGACCTTCGTGCAGACAATCTCTGATGCCCGCTGTGTCTTTGACATGGGAGCTTAGGTTGGTTTCAGCATGTACCTGCTTGAAATTGGTGGTGGCTTTCCTGAATCTGAGGATGTGAAGCTTAAATTTGAAGAGATCACTAGTAATCAACCCAGCATTGGACAAGTACTTTCCATCAGACTCTGGAGTGAGAATCATAGCTGAGCCAGGCAGATATTATGTTGCATCAGCCTTCCACTTGCAGTTAATATCATTGCCAAAAAAATTGTATTAAAGGAACAGATAGGCTCTGATGATGAAGATGAGTCCAGTGAACAAACCTTTATGTATTACATCAATGATGGAGTATATGGATCATTTAATTACATGCTTTATGAACATGCTCATGTAAAGCCTCTTTTGCAAAATAGACCTAAACCAGATAAGAAGTATTATTCATCTAGCATATGGGGACCAACATGCGATGGCCTTGACTGGATAGTTGAGCGCTGTGACCTGCCAGAAATGCATGTGGGCAACTGGATGCTCTTTGAAAATATGGGTGCTTACACTGTAGCTGCTGCTTCTACTTTCAATGGATTCCAGAGGCCAACTATCCACCATGTAAGGTCAGGAACAACGTGGCAACTCATGCAGCAAATCCAGAATCCTGACTACCTACCCAACGTAGAAGAGCAGAATGTTGGCACTCTGCCTGTGTCTTGTGCTTGGGAAAGTGGAATGAAACGGCACCCAGAAACTTGTGCTTCAGCTAGTATTAATGTGTAGATATCATTCTGTAGCTGTTAACTGCAAGTTTAGCTTGAATTAAGGGATTTGGGGGGACCATTTAACTTAATTATTGCTAGTTTTGAAATGTCTTTGTAAGAGTAAGGTTGGCACAGATGCAGCAATATGTAGGTTTAGGAGATGGGGTCACACTTATCTGTGTTCCTATGGAAACTATTTGAATATTTGTTTTATATGTATTTTTATTCACTTTTCAGACATGCTATGAAAGAGCACCCCTCCGCTGCTCATCAAGCATTTGTAGCTTGTACAGTGGTAGAATGCGCCAAAAGCTTAGTGTTGTGACCTGTTTTAAGAATAAAGTATCTTGAAATAAAAAAAAGAAGAAAAAGAAAATGTGAATACAATTTACCAAATGGAACTGGCTGAACTGCAGAATTGTGACTCACTGAAAGATGCATTCAAGTCAAGCAGCCTTCCTAATTTCTCTGCATCTCTTCCCTCTGAGACATATCCTAATTTCAGGAACCATGCACTCAAAATGGCAACCATCTTTGGCAGCACTTATGTCTTTGAACAGACTTTTTCCAGAAGGAAACATCTGAAATCTCCAACCAAATCTAGACTAACTGATGCACACTTGCATCACTTGTTATGACTAGCAGTGACAAATACAGAACTGGACATTAACCATCTCATTAGCCAAAAGCAGGCCTGTAGTTCCCATTGAAATACTGGTAAGTTTGTTGATTTAACTTTATTTGTTCTTCATTTTAAATATTGTATTTGTCCCCATTTTGTTTTTTTACTTCAAAATAAGATATGTGCAGTGTGCATAGAATCTGTTCATAGACTTTTTTTAAACTATAGTCCAGCCCACCAACCATCTGAGGGACAGTGAACTGGCCCCCTGTTTAAAAAGTTTGAGGACCCCTGCTCTAGTTGGTAACTCTGTAAGCAGAGTGATCTCTGAAATCAGAAATGTAAGGCCCTCACAGCCAGGGCCTGGCTGTCTAAAGGCTAATGTGGTCCCCAAGGCTGAATCCCAGCAGCAGCTTCAGATCAGAGAGATCGGGGCAGCAGGAAGCCCAGGGTTTCTTGGAGGAGGGGGCATTTTGAGGGCCTTGGAGATACTTTGGTTGGTCCAGCTCATGTGTCCTGAGAGTGGGTAGTGGGGTCCTTGCTCTGCCCCACAAAGCTTCAGGGCCCCAGGGTCTGTGCCAGGTTACAGCAAAGAAACCTACAGAACAGGAGAGACCTGTGAGGACCTCACACAGCTTCTGCCACCAACACAAAGTGTGTGGTGGGGACAAAAGGGCTGCACAGTTCTACAGCCCCCATAGCCTACAAATGACCCCACATCACCAAGGCTGACCCCACCTCCCCACACGAAAGGCTAGCTTATCTTGGCTCCACTCCCACGGTGAGTATAGAACAGAAGTTCCCCCTCACAAAAATCATCTGGAGGGTGAGGCCTAGAGGAGGACTCCAACCTCACCCCTCTCCAGCTGGGAGCGTGGGGCGCTGCCTAGCAGAGCCAGGAAAGGCAGCCACCTTCCCATGCTGAATCTCACTGCTCCTCACAGCACCCATGGGTGGTGAGTGGTTTTTTTTCATCCCTTCTAAAGACCACCTCCCCTCTGGTAGCTGGGGGTGAGGGCAATTTCTCACTGGCCACTGTTCCTCATAGTCTAAGGGGAAAGTCTCCAAAAAAGATAAACCCTAGAGTCTCCTGGGTACCACAGGCCCTAGCTCCCCCTTTTTTAGATTTTATTACATACACTTAAGCTATACAACATGATGTCATAGGATGTATACAGAGGGGTACCATAGTAAAGTAGATTAACACATCCCCCCATCTCCTATAATTCCTTTCTATAATGCAATTCATCAACCACCTGACCATATTTAAGGAAACTTCAGCCCCAGTCCACAAAGCCCCATCTCCCCCCCAACAGTCCACTCCCCAAGCCTGGAACATATGCAAGGACTCAGGCAGGAGAGTCCAGGGTAGTGCAGGGCCCCTCAAGTCCAATCCATTTAGACCTTTCTCCATGGGGTAAGTTGGAGATGTGCCCTCTATTCCCCTGTATTCTTCTGATATGAGCAGGTAATCCTTCTCTCTCCACCCCACACCTCACCCCCAGGGACAGGCAGCACTCCCTCAGAGGCAGTACAGTACCTGAAGAATACACTGACAGGCCTGAAACCAAATCCAGTTCCCAGACAGGTTCTGACTGGATCAGACACTATTTTTAATTGATTGCTAGCTTTGAAAATTCAGGAGTTCACACTAAAATCTTAATTTTCAACTTTTTTCCAAAGCATGGAATATAGGACCTTGCTGGAGTTCTACATTTGAGAGTGCAAAGGCAGCCAGAGCTCAGGGGTCACTGCCCCCTGCAGCGAGAGTCCCTTTCCCCTGGGCTTTCCTCACCCACTCCTTGCCCAGCTGGTGCTGGCACACAAAGCAATATGAAGACAAAAATCATTTTCCAAATTCTCTCATAATGCTCAAAGCTGAACTACCTGGGAGTTCATGCTTTCAGTTATTCAGAAAGGCAGTTTCTTTCCTTTCCCTTTATACATTCTCCCCACTGTTAAAAACAAAATTTTAACAAACTGAGTTTAATGATCTAACTGGCTTCTACATATATTAGCAAATTGTAGGAAATGGTTGCTTCCCTGAGCTAAGCGCAGGGAGTGGGCTTTATGGACAGAAAAGGCTGAGAAAAGCAGACTCAGAGAATAAAAGGCAGATGGGTGGCTTCAAAGCAACTTTCCCTTATAGGGTTAAAGCAGAGGGAACGTCTATCTGTCTGTCTGTTTGACGGGTGTGGAAAGCTTGGCCGGTGTGAAGTTGGGATGAGAAAAGAATGTCTCTAGGCCAAGATTGGGATATAAAAGTGTAAGTTTATTTTATATTAGAGAGAGGGGAGAGAGTGGGCAGGAAGAGACAGGAAAGAGAAAGAAGAGAGCAGAGAGCTAAAAGTAAGAGAAGGGGAGATGGTGGGGGAAGAGAGAGAAAAGGAGCTGAAAAAACAGTGTGGCGTCCCAAAAGAATGCCTGCCCTGACGTCTAATGAAGAGGTGGATTTAAAGGGGACAAAAAGAAATCGTAGCTGGACTCACAAGGGATTGTGGATGTGGATGCTCTGTCCCTTTTTCCTCTGGCAAGGTTGAATGAAGACTGACATTTTTCCAAGTGTTCCCAATCCTGAGGCCTGTTTATTCATATTCCATTGTTCATCCAGGACACTCAAGAATCACTTGAGGCTTAAAGGAACAAATTCTGAAAGACAAGGGACCTGGGGAAACCTAAAGAGAAAGAATTTATATTTCCTTTTGGTCTGTTGGATTGCTCAATGGTTTGTGAAAACAGAAATCACATGAATGGGGAAGGGTCTGCTGGCAAGAGAAAGAAAGGAGACAGAGAAATAGTTTCTAGCCCTTACTGAAAAACTATGGATAAATACTTTTTCTATTATTTCACTATATGTTGAAATTTTTTTTTAATGTTTATTAAATCATAATTGTGTACATTGGTGCAATCGTGGGGCACAATGTGCTGACTTCACATACAATCTGAAATATTATTTCACTATAAACACGACCACCCTTACAACGTCCTTATCTATTGCAGTTCAGGTAAGCCAGGCCCCCTCAGATTACTTATGTGGGAAAGTGATCCTCAAATCTTAGATGCCCCCTTAGCATAAGCATAGCCATTTTAGTGAGGAAACCTTGTGGAGAAACTGGGCCAAGAAGTTTAATTAATTAAGTTATAGGGCAAACCACTGAACAATGGCTGAGCCAGAGGTCTGGAGATTGAACCACAGAATAATGATTAAGCCCCACGTCTCCAGAATATTGCAGGGCAATTACTCCTGTAATGTTGTGAAGTGTGGACTTCCTTCCAACCCCCAACTCCCAGCTAGCAGCCCCTCTGCAGTATAAAAGGCTCTGGGATATTTTTTCTAAGCTTTCCTCTAGCTCCTGGGACAATGTGTGGAAGAAATGTAAGGAGGACCCCAAGTCCCCAAGTCCCATCCTGATGCCCAGCAAGTGGGAATGTTGGTCTTTCTCTGGCTCAGATGAGTCTGGACATTGATTAAGCAAAGAACATAACTCTCCTTGCTTCTCTGGTTCCAATAAAGCAGTTATTCCAGGTTACAAAATATTTCCAGCAGGTGGCCCTCCCACCTTTTACAAGGCCCCAGCAGATGACCTTTGGTATGCCTCATGGCACACCCCACACCCCACTGCCTCCTGAACTACACTTTCACCACACCTTGAATTGCTTAAAAGAGACCCCTTGCCCTAGATCAGTGCTGCCGCCATTTTCCATTTTCAGTGGCGGCCCATCTGCTTGCAGATCCTCCTAATAAGTCTCTCCTATTAACTCTACTCTTCCTGGTTCTTTGCAACTTCTTTTTACTTTTCAACATCAACAAATGGTGCTGAAAACCAGGAAGGAGACTGTGAGACCAGTCCTGAGACCACCCTGCACCCTTGCCACAACCCCTAAATAACCAACACTTCACACTAATTCACTAGGACTAGCAAGAACTCAGTGAGTTGAAGGAAGGGGCTTTTTCAGGAAGTTTCATTCATTGTACTCATCTGTCTTCTCTGCTGCAAACCCTAGCACTAGGTAGAAACCACCGGGAGGATCTGAGCCACTGGTCCCTGTGCCCCCAACGCCATCTCTCAGAAATGCCTAAGGGACAGATCAGGTCTCTTTCTGTTCAGTGCCACAGGAGATGTAGGGACACCTCCCTTCCCCCATTCATCTTCTCTCTCACTCTGCATGCCATGTGCAATTGCCATTCCATTCCCTCTCAATACTCGCCACTGATCTGTCTCCTCCTATGGCCAAGATCTTGAAAATTTCATAACCCACAATGGAAAGTGGCCAGAGGTCCCCTACAATCAAGCTTTCTTCTTCCTTCAGAGTTGTCCTGCCCCTTGTCAAGATAGCACTACTTTGCAGATTCTTCTTCACTTTGGGAGTAACCACTGCCCATACCCTCTACTTCTGACTGTCTGCCTGAGATTGAAAAATGCCTGGAATCAGGAGGGGGCAGGCTGCTGACTCTGGCTCAGACCCCACTTCTGTTCTTCCCCTTAATAAACTCCCTTTTGTCTCTGGACTGGCCGCGTCTCCTTTCCACATACTATTACCCCATGTCTATGCTGTATCCAACAACTTGCTGGTCTCCTAACACTTGAAAAACTGGCCTGTTTATGATGTGGCACCTGGCATGAATGGCTCCATTCTGGTGCAGTCTGATCTGTTGGGCTAGTGCAGGAGCTTAGTCCAAAACCATGGCCTCCCATAATTTAGCACCTACTTTCAAACCACGCCATCTTCAGGCCTCCAGGAGTTGCCATGGATATTGTTGAAATTGCAAGGAAGTTTATGTCACCCAGGGACCCAATTATTAAGACAAAAAGATTGCCAAGGAAGAAAGGAATTTTTAATCTGACAAATGTCTAGTCTTGTCGAGAGAATAGGAGAAGCTGTCTCAAATCCGTCTCTTCAACTGAATAACAGAGATCATGGGCTTTTAAAGGAAGGATTACATAACTTGGGACAGGTTCTGTATAGCTAATAAGGGGCTACAAGCATTGGGGCAGGTCACAGGGCACTGGGAGTCATCAGGGAATCTGCCCTCATTCAGAATCTTGGCTCCTTTGTCTCACAGAAAATCCACCATTTCTGGGTAGCAACACAAAAGGTCTAGTAGCTAGCTAAAGGAGAGGATTATATAGGGGCCATTGAAATTGTTTCAATGGGGAGCATGTTACAGGGACACTGGGTAATAACCACAGCAGGGAAAAGTACCCAAGTTCCTGGGAAGGGTTCTGCTTGCATTCCCATCACCAAGACTTACATGTATGAGTTAGACTCTAATGCTCACCCTTGATTATGGTAAATGGGAGTTAATAATAACTGTGCTTGAATTTGCACAGATGTGATTGAATCATTCATCAGGGTCTTTTGCCAAAGACCTCAAGAAAATGACCTCCGCAATCTGACTGTAGTCAGTGATCACTGAGCCCCCTCTGCAGTGAGCACCATCATAGGCACCATGGATATGAACACAAACACACGGCAATTCCTTTCTTGGAAGAGGTCAGTCTGGTAGGGGAACAAACACACTGCAAGGTGATCAATGAAAACAAGTCCTGCTTTAAGTTTATCTGAGCAAACTCATTATTGGCCCATAAGGACTCAGTTAGGGACAGACAGATTTGGAAAAAGAATGAAGAATTTGTATTTTTCAAGGTAAATAGCTAAGTCCATTTTAAAGACCAGCTTTCATCTGATTAATTATAGAAGAAAAGAGAAGACAATAAATCCACTTGAATTTGATTTAAATACATGGTCTAGCATAAGATTTAATGAGGCTATTTTCTGAGGAGTGTTTTAAATGGTAATTTTCGTTAAAAGAACATTCGTTGAGGTCCAATAAATGTGTCACACGTGTGAGATTTTTTTGATGAATCAAATCTCCTTTCTGTAGCTCAGAACCAACACTGGTGATAACTGCTGGCAGTGCATTGAGTCCGTGCAAGGCACTTACTGTAACGACATCGCCTGTAGTTAGGGAGGCCGAGCAAAAGATGAAAATGTTTATTATTCTTATAATTGAAAAGAACAAGGCACATTCCATTTTTGTTTCAGGAAAATGATCCTGTTAGGTTATTTAAGTGAACCCACAGCCCCATCATCAGTCTCCTTCTTTTATTATTCTCTCAAAACAGTTTGCAGGATCTCAGACAGGAGCCTTGAGAGGCCAAATGCGGACTCAGAGAAAGAAGCTTGCTCCTTCTGAGAGAAGGGCTGAGGGCTGTGTTTCTCTTGGCCTTGGCTACATTCTGATTTGCTGCTTGGATTGTCACCCACTCCCAAACCAGAAAGCAATCATCTGGCTGTCATTTCTCTGCTTGCCATCTGTTCTCTCTTGAAGGAAGGTGTATCAGTCAGCTATTGCTGTGTAACAGATCATTCCAAAACTCTGCCACTTAACTCTCATGTGTCATCACTCATGTATACTGGCCAGTTGGGAGAAGCAGCTCATCTAATATGGGCTTGGCTGAGCTGTGGTCTGGCTGGGTTTGACTTCTCCCTATAGCTTGGACTCAAATCTGTTCCAGAAAGGGGCAGCAATGACCCAGTGGAAAAATGACATGAAGTGAAGATGGTAAGAAGGTAAGCCTAACACCACAAGCATATTGCAGGTCTTTACTCCTCCTAGACCCACCAACATTCTGTTGGTCAATGCAAGTCATATGGCTAAGGAGCTGGATAAGATATTGTCTCTATTAGAAGGAAGGGATCTGAGATTTACTGGATAATGATCTAAATTACAACAGTCTGCCTGTCACTCCTTTTGCAAATGCCAAACCCACACTTGCCTTTCCCAAGATACCTCAGAAGTTCCCCCATTCACAGCATCAGGGATGAGGTCTCATAACTACAGCAGTTTCTCTTGTCTCCTCTTTATCTAGAGACCAAGGACCACAACTGTTCAAAGAAATTTGAAATAGTCCTAGGAAAATATCCCCAGACCCCTACTCTGAGAGCAAGCACTGCCCTCTGATGGGGCCCCAGGTCTGTTCCCTGCGAGCTGCATCCCTCTAGGGCAGGTCCATCTGTCTCTGTCATCTTCCATGACGCCCTTTCATGGCCCTGAGCAGCTGTGTCAGCCTGTCTCTGCCTGGGGTGAATAAGAAACCCAGACATCTGCTCACATCTTGAATGGTCACTGTCATCCTCAGGCCAGGCTGGTAGCACTTTTGAGAAGAGAGACCTCTAAAATTCAAGGGATTTCCATGCATTTGATGGCAGCTTCCACCATATGCAATGACAACACCTACATGCCTCTCTAGACTTACATGTGCCTTACTCTCTAGACTTCACTCTGGGTATCACGGAAGAATCAGGCCCTGTGAGACGGGCCTTCAGCCTTTCTCAGACCCTTTGTGTCTGGCTGAGGGGCTCTGTGAAGGGCCACTTCAGTGCTTTTAGAAGTCTCAAACAAGGCTGTGTCTCACTTTGAGAATCTTTTACTGACTGAAGAGGCTAAAGATGACAAGTATTTTCTAACCCCTTTCAATTCTATTTACAAACTGAACAGTGCTTTCCTGAGATCAGCCCTTCCTGTGGCAACCTGTCAAACACAGCTAACAACAGTTGAATGCACAAAGTGAGAAGATGGTGCATCCCTTGAGGAGTTCCCAGCATAGCAGGGAGAGTCACATACACAGTGACTCAGACAGGGGCAAGCAGACTGCTACAGAGGGGAGTAGGGCAGAGGTCTGTCGGGAGAAGTATCCTAGTGCCGACAGAAGGCAGCTTCCCAGGACTTGGAGGGTCTGGAACATACCTTCCTACCTGGGTGGCAGCCCTATGCCAGCCATCAGTGCTCTAAGGTCTAATGATAAATACTCACCTCATTGATCCCACTGTAAGGAGGCAATTGAATCCTCTATTAAAGAAAAATAATTTCTAGGCCATGCAGGATTTGCTCTGAAAGAAGAACAGAGGTCAGGGCCACTGTGCCAACCCTGAGAGATGCCAGTCCCCTTGTCCAGGTCTCAGGCTCCACTTCCCACAGCACCAGCATCTCATCCATGAAGACTCCTTCCACAAAGACCCCATCCATGGAGACCTCATCCACAGGAAATCTCATCAACACAGGCCCCATCCACAGGAGGCCCCAACAACAAAGACCCCATCCACAGGAGACCCCATCAACAGGAGATCCTATCCACGGAAGGCCCCATCCACAAAGACCTCATCCATAGAAGGCCATATCAACAGAGACCCCATCCATGGGCGGCCCAATCCACATGAAGCCCCATCCACATTTTACTGCACTTGCTCAGACAAGACATCATCTCTTGGCTTCACAGGTCATAGCTAAGACTGGGTGTTTGAAAAGATTTTGCTAAATCCTGGGCAAGACCAGTGGGAACACATAGCAAGAGGCAGAGGAAGCTGACCCACAAGCATAGGCCTGGAGCCCTGGCAGGGAGCCAGCCCACAGGTGGCCCTCAGGGCTCATCCCAGTCAATCCTACCTGGAAGCCTGCAGGACAGCCTTCCCCTCAGAGCAAGCCAGGACTTTTAGGGTCCCAGCTGTAGTCCCCTTTAATCTCAGGTCCTACAGGTCATGCCTGCAAGGAAGAACACCATCCTTGGGTTTCATGGGTCACCAGACTGTAACCCAGTGACTTGGATTCACTCTTGCAAGGTACGGAAGTGAGGGGACATGGGAATCCATTCCTACCAGTTATGATGGACATTTCAGAAAGAGATGAAAGATGGTGGCCCCTCATCACCCACAGCAGATACTGTCAGGAGAATTTAGGGCACCAGGAGGCCCAGCCCACAGAGAGCCCTGAGTGCAGGTGGAAAGACTCAAGGTGGCTCAGAGAGACTTTCCTGGGAGGTCCCACAGAACTGAGCCTCCATCTGAGTCCCCTCCCTTACCTCCACTCACCTTGGACAGAAGTTCAACTTCCATGAAACCCTTTTCTCATCCAAAGAATCATAATCAATCATGTCACCTGGCATGCAGGGCTGCTGCCAGGAAAAGATAATACGCTCCATGAATGCCATTAACCCAGGGACCAGCACACAGCTGGCCGTATCTCTCATAGCAACTCCACGCATTGTCAGGTTAGAACACAATTTCTAGAAGGTGGTGTATCTGCCCTAGTCACTTGGCTAATAAATGGCAAAGATAATTGTGAAGGCAGGTACATCTCACCAAACCCCATCTTCTTCCCTGTCTCTGAGGAGTTTAAGAACAATGGTGGAGAGTGACCAAGAGCTAATTCCTTCTGTTTCCCAAGAGCAGGGAAATCATTACAAGGTTGTGTCAGAGAATTCAAGCCCTATATAGAGGACATTCCCAAGGGGCCACCCTCTCTCTGCGGGCTGTTGTGAATGAGACACTGTATGAGAATTCCTGACTCAGAGAGCATCACTGTGTCTGTGTCTTGTCACCCCTGACAAGTGAAACACACTTAATTTTTTGCTTTTGTGTGCAGAAGAAAGAAAGCCAATAATGTTAAAAATTCTTTTTTTCTTTTGGAGACAGAGTCTTACTATGTTGCTCTTGGTAGAGTGCCATGGGGTCATAACTCAAAGCAACCCCAAACTCTTGGGCTCAAGAGAGTCTCTTGCCTCAGCCTCCCAAGTAACTGAGACTACAGTCACCTGCCACAACACCTGGCTATTTTTTTTTTGTTGTAGTTGTCATTGTTGTTTGTCAGGCCCAGACCATATTCAAACCTGCCAGCCCTGGTGTATGTGGCTGGTGCCCTAGCCACTGAGCTACAAGCGCTGAGCCAAAAATAAATTCTTAATGAAGTGGAATATACATACATTTTGCATCCACTCCCAGTCACCCACGGTAATACACATGATTAATATTCATACAAATAAACATGCTCCTCCCAGCTTCATTGAGAATACTGTACCTTCTCCGGGGCGCATGGCCTAGTTTACAGAGGTCTGGCTGAGCATCAGGCTGAGGCCATAGAGCAGCTGGGGACTTAAGCAGTCCCTACGACTGCCTACGCCAGGTCCCAACAAGGAGAGAGACTCTGCCTTTGTGGAAAAGTTGTTCAAGCTCACAGAGGCTCGCGAGTTACTTGAAGCATCACCACTGAGATTCTAGAGAGGTTCATCCAGCCTCTCTTTCTGTTCCCACTCACGTCACCCTAAAGAAACTCATGTTCCTAATCAACATTGAGATCCAGAAAACAGAAAAGCTGGCATGTCTGAAGATTCCCTTGCATGGCCCAAGTACCATCCCTGGGGTGCAAGAACAGAGGTACATTTAGTCTCCTGAGCAGGTCTGCACAGCCCAGGCAGCTGCCACATGGAAATGGTGGCTACCATCCTCTCAGACCCAGAGGCACCTCTCTACATCACACTCACCAACAGGTCTCTTTGCCTCTCTGTGGGAGCTACTCCCAGGGCCAGTGGGACCTGGACTCTTGGCTGCCCCTGAACCAGGCCTCCCCAGCTCCCTCATGAGTGCAACTGTTGTCTTCTTCACAGGCTTGACTTCTCAGAGAGGCCTCTTCACACTGGTGGAGGGGTAGGAGGTTTATGTTTTCCTTTCTTTCTGCTCTGCTCTGGCACTGGCTGAGACCAGCAAGCCTGCAAAGGCCACTGTGAGTCATTTCTCTTCATCAGTGGCTCATAAACTCTGCGCCAGCAAGAATTGCGCAGGAGACATAAAAACACAGATTGCTGAGCCCAGCCCCAGAGTTTCAATTTCCGCTGAGTCCCAAGAATTTGCATTTCCAACAAGTTCCCATGGAAGGTGGGGCTGCTGACTGCTAATTCGAAACGTGTTTTGAGAACCACTGTCCTGAAAAAAAAAAAAAGTCCAGCTATTCACCTAGACAATGTCCAACTCACATAAGAACATTTTATGTGAAAAATATATATATAAGGCAGAGATAAATATGAAGCCACATATACATCTAAAGTGGAGTTAGTTAACAGACTTTTCCAGTTATCACTGATAAAAGGACCCCAAAACAAGGTTTTCATGGGAACAGTATGGGGAGAGGACGTCAACATAAGCAAGCATTTTTAGGCTCGGCGCCTATAGCTCAGTGCTAGGGTGCTGGCCACATACACTGGGGCTGGTGGGTTCGAACCCGGTCTGGCCTGCCAATCAACAATAACAACTACAAAAAAAAAAATAGCTGGGTGTGTGATGGGCACCTGTAGTCCCAGCTACTTGGGAGGCTGAGGCAGGACAATCGCTTAAACCCAAGAGTTTGTAGTTGCTGTGAGCTGTGGCGCCACAGCACTCTACCCAGGCAACACAGTGAGACTCTGTCTCAAAAAAAAGAAAGAAAGAAAGAAAACATTTTTAACTATTTCCATCCATGTGCTTTTATTGATTCTTTATGAATTTCTCAGCACTTCCTCCACCTCTCCCCACTGAGAAGCCTGTCTGACATTCTGGTCACTTGGGACAGTTGGAATCCTCAGCTCTACTCCCTACCGCTCCTCGAGATGAAGGACAGGGCTCTCCTCTCTGCTCCCTCTCCCTCTTTACACAGCACTTCTGAACATATACGAGAAAGTGAATACTTAGAGCTGGCACAAGAAGTGTCCTATTTTGCATTGTACAAAGGTTCGTTCTCCAAAGCCCTTGCTTTCTGCTTCCAAGGAGCTTCCAACTGTGCAGGACCCCAGAAGTAGAACCAACAGCTGCCTCCAGAACTTGTAACCTTCTGAGAGAACACTCAGGAACCTGCAGGGTAGAGGAGTGGGGGGAGAATGTACAACATGAATGAAGAAAAAGACCTTGACTTACAAATGCCCCGCTTTGCACAAGGCTGTGGGCAGCCACAGGTGCAACTCGGAGGACGGAGGCTGTGATGTACTCCACGTGTTAACTTAGCTGGTCGTTAGAACCCAGGGATTTAATCAGACAGCAGGTGGGCATTGCTGTGAAGGTTTTTTTGCAGATGTGGTGAACATCTACAATCAGTTGACTTCAAGTAAAGGAAATTACCCTCATCCAATCTTGACAGCCTTAAATATAATTTAAGGTTTCCCAAAGAAAAATTTCTGCCTTAAGAGTACAATAGCAGCTTCTGCCTGCGGTTATAGGTCACAGCCCACTTGTTTCATCCTGCCCTAGAGGACTTGCCAGCCCCACAGCCACGTGAGCCCATTTGCAATCCATTCATACTTGTGTATCTCACATGAGGATGTTCTGTTTCTCTGGAGAGCCTAACTCATACTGAGGCCTTTGTGCTCCATTTAGGGCCAGAGTATCAGCACAGAGGCAGAAAGAGGTCAAGTGCAATACCAATGTCCCCTCTGCCAGCTCTGTCTCGTCTGACTCCAGCCATCACTGCAGCACCACCCCTCACCCCCTACCAGAAGCTCAGATTTGGAACTTGCAGGGTATATTGCAGAAAAATATACAATTCACAGAACAACAATTCTTTTTTTCAAGAGAAAAAAAAGTGAACTAGCCAGGTAAAGCAAGGGAAAGAGATCCCAGGATGACTGCTGTCCTAGGTATAGAAGGTGGGAAATTCTATTATAATTAGGCCACTCAATAAAAGGCATGATTAAAAAGGATAGACACAAGCTGGGCATGTTGGCTCACACCTGTAATCCCAGCACTCTGGGAGACTGAGGTGGGAGGATCACTTGAGCTCAGGAGTTCAAGACCAGATTGAACAAGAGAGAGAGACCCTGTCTTTATTAAAAATGGAAAAATCAGCTACTCGGGAGGCTGAGGCAAGAGAATCGCCTAAGCCCAGGAGTTGGAGGTTGCTGTGAGCTGTGCTGTGATGCCACGGCACTCTACCGAGGGCAATAAAGTGAGACTCTGTCTACAAAAAAAATAATGGAAAAATCAGCTATGTGTAGTGGCAGGCATCTGAAGTCCCAACTACTTGGGAGGCTGAGGCAGGAGGATTGCTTCAGTTCAGGAGGCCAACAGAACAAGACCTTATCTCAAAAAAAAAAAGAAAAAAAAAAAGCTAGATATCTCAGAGTTTTAAGAATTCATCTGCTTCCCGTGAGGAAGATAAAAGGCTGAAGCTTCGGGGGGGATTTGGCTTTTTGTTTGCTTCAGTTTAGGTGCCAAACACAACAAGACCTTTTCTGAAAAAAAATTTGAAAAATAAAAAGCTAGATATCTCAGTGTTTTTAGAATTCATCTGCTTCCCGTGAGGTAGATAAAAGGCTGAAG
>CAUYRH010053559.1:0-24483 GCA_963574655.1 Perodicticus potto | reverse complement strand
AATCAGAAACATTTTGATCGTACTGTGAGAGATAGCCCTCATAGCATTTTCTTAATCACTATATAAAGACATTGATACTCTACATTTAATAAGTTTCACCAGTACCCTACTAAGATGCACCGTAGGTGTGATACCACCAATTGCCCTCCCTCCACCCATTCTCCCCCCTCCCCTCCCCTCAAAGAGAGGGGAGAATAACTTTTTTAAAGGCACCAAGCTTGTAGTGATTTGTTGTTGTAGTGTTGTAGTAACCATCGGAAATGACTAGAACACCTATAGGATTCCCATTTACTAAAAAATAGAAAATTGGAATTAAACAGTCAGCAACTTAGCCAAGTTCACACAGATAATCACTGGCAGAGGTGTGAATCAAAGCCAAGTCTGAACAACTTCAAATCATTGTAGCTGGATTTTTCTCCTCCAGCATGGGTGGGGAAAATCTCTGTCTAAGCCAGATTCTATTTGATTGAGTCAATGTTGGCACTGCTCTATGGGCTGAGACACTATAACTGGATTGTTCCCTGCAGCAAAATAGAAACAGAGATTTCAATTAATTGACAGAGTAATGCAGCTAGACCTGGAGACCTCTCTCATAATTATACCCCACAGTATGAATCCACATAAATAACCTTTTTAAAAATTTTAATTGTAGATGCCCAACCAGTGACCTTGTCAGCTCTGCTTTTCTCATTTCATGGTTCTTTATAAATGTCAAGTGGGTGTGTCAGGTTTTCCTTCACAGCCTTTGAAACATGACTTGTTTACCTATTAAGCATTCATCAGCAAATACCACTAGGACCACACTACGTGCCAGGACCTGTTTTTATATATTCAAAATACACTACTTTGATAAAAGGGTAAGAATTCCTACACTTCTTGGATTTACATTTTAGTAGGAAATAGAAAAAAAAATAACAAAATGAGTCATCCAACAAAAAACAGGACGAATGTTTAAGATATAGAGCACTATAATTTGAAAAATGCTAAGGAGAAAAATAAAGGCCAAGGCGCTGAGAAACCGCGGCAGTTGGAGTAGGGTGTGGTGTGTAAGGAGGGAGGTGTCCCGAGAAAGGGAGAGCTGATCAGGACTGCAAGGAGATGGGGAAACCTCCACGGGGAAACCAGGGAAGAGCCACCCAGGAACAGGGATGAGGAAAGTAGAAGATGGGGGAAGAGGAAGGGAGAGCAGAAGGACGTGAGATCAGGGACGTTGTTAGGAGCTGGACCTTGTAAGGCCATGGGAGGACTTTGGATATTATTCTGAGTGAGATGGAAAGCCATTGATGGGCTTGATTGGCATAATCTGGTTTTCAAAGATTGGGGGATCCTACAAAGAATTGACTTCACCAAGGCAAACATCAAAGCAAGGAGGCTATTTAGAAGCTCATAATTGTACATGATTCTCAGGAACAAAGGCACAATATCCACTTTCCTTTTAATCTGGATGGTGTCTCGGCACTGAGTCTCTCGGAGACACTGCTTATTTCATGTACTACATTCGACTTTACTTTTGCCCTTTTTAATTTTCATAATGAAACTCAAAATACCAAGGACCTACACAGTTAGTCTTGCTGAGACACCATACGTCTCTATCAGAAGAGAAGGAAATCAGAGAGAAAACTGAACGTTTTGGAAAGCTGGCCTTTTTCCTAATGCCCCGAATTTCGTACAGCCTATGCCAACAAGAACAACTTTAATCTTGCTTTTTGAATGTTCTGGGAACCCTTTAAAAGTATATAAATACAGTGTTCACCATCTTGTCTGCCTCACCAAGGACCCTACATCAAATGAATTTGTAGTTCAGAGTTCCCCACACAGATAAATCTAGAATGTAAGTGAGTGTTAGTGTCATTTTACGACACGGTACGGCGTTATCCACGTGTGGGATGGAGACAGGGAACAAAGGGGGATAAAGAAAAACCAAGAGGTTGAGGAGAAATGAAAAGGGAGGGCCAGGGCTATCCTCCAAATTTCAAAGTGCTGTATTTTATATCACTTACCTATGACTTAGGAGAATCCTCACTCTATGATTTATACTCCAAATCCCCCACCACCACCTCCAGCTGGTGACAGACGCCATCAGCTGCAAACAGTGTCCAGCACCTTTCAAGCAATCTCTCCAGGGTGTGTGACACTCACAATCTATCCAAAGTCTCTGACAGAAGCATCTCAGAGGTTTCGGAAATGTAGCTTGGAGACAGTTGTATTTAAAAATCAGGATGACAATTTTAAAAGATCTTGGAACTTTAGGATCACAGCAAGTAGTTCATGTTGGAACCTCAACAGATTCTAACTAGATTTTATCTCATTTTCCTGTTCTCAATAAGCCCCAATGCCAGAAGCACCATTCTTAAGGCAGTGCTGTTTACTTAAGAGAAAAACATGACAAGTTACTTTATGGGCAGATAAACAAAATAATGAGGCTTTCTTCAAATTCAGCACAGCAGCTTTTCTGTACCCAAGTCAGTTTGATTTTGCATTTTAGAAGGAACTTCTGGCCCTTTCATCTTTCATCTATGTCAGATTTTGCAACTTCAAAAATGCTTTTATAAATAAAGGTTCCAAAATGCCTTTACAGCAAAACAAGAATTTGGGGTTTCTTTTTTCATTTTTACTGTGTAAGAATTTTTGAATAATCCTTTGTTGTTTATATTTTAAAATCCCATTTTTCTTCCTGCATGCGAAACAAAATATTTACCATGCTGGAAACTCTGCATTGCCATTTTTCTCCTACTTTCCTCTGACAGCACTGTAAGCGTTTCCTTTCCACACCGCCCTCATTCTTCATGAACACTCGCTGTGTTTATTCAAAGAAGCCAGGAAACAAACTGGAAAGGACAAATGTTCCTTTTTTTTTTTTAATGAGTTGATTTTAATAAACAATCCCAAGCTCTCTCAATGGCTAATAACAATAACACTGGGGTTTCTGAGTGAATTCATATGGTTTTTTAGAACCTAAGGGGAAAGAGCTGGCTTGCAGGTTAAAAGTTCATTAAGGTCTCAACACAGAAGGCTTCAGCCTGCGAGACACACTCCAAATTTGGAAAAGAATCTGATGCTTTTTGACCCTTAAATCGTATCTTCATGGACATGAGCATTTTGATATGAATAAAACATCAAATGCATAGAACCGAAGAGAAGGGTTATGGGCAGAGAGTATTTTATTACTACACTAGTTGAAGTACCTCAGGATAACAGTGAGGCAAAGTTAAAAATGTTCAATGTTTTGATAACTATCTGGCCAGCTGGAAATAATGCAGCTAGCAGCACAGTCTATAGGGCACATTGAATGAGTCCAAATCCTGACGTCCCAACCCCGTTTCTTTGTGACTTTCAGCAAATCATTTAACCTGGCAAGATTTTAGTGTTTTTATCTGTGAAGTAGAAATAATACTGACTACAAGGAGTTATTCAGACAATGACATGAAGGGCAAAAATGAATAAGGAGCTAAGAATAGTGGTTTGGCACAGAAGTTGTACTCTCTATATATAAACTGCTGCTTTTATTAGGGTTAAGAAAATACAGGTAAATTTGTTTATCCTTTGATGTTAAGAGTTATGGATTTACAAAATTACAGAAGGAATTCAATGGAGGAAATACAGTCTTTTCAATAAATGGTACTGGAATAATTAGACATCCATACACTTATTATGTAAATAAGTAGGAAAAAAGAAAAGAGAGAAAAAAAAACTTAACCTAATCCTCACTCTCTGTACAGAAATTACCTCAAAATGAATCATGGAATAAAATGTAAAATGTTAACCTCTAAACTTTTAGGAAAAATAAGACATAAGAAAACATTTTCAGAATCTAGGGCTAGATGGAGTTCATAGATTTGAACCTTAAAAGGAAAAATCAATCATTTGAATCTCAACAAGTTTATTAATAGAAAACAAAAGGTCTGTAAAGTGGATGAAAAGACAGCTGCCCACTGGGAGAAAGTATTTTCTAACTACATGCCTGACAGAGGATTAGTTACTAGAATCTACGAGAACCCTCAAAACTTTCAAAACTCAACAGTTAAAAAAATTCAATAGAAAGTAGGAGATGATATGAGTAAACAGTCAAAGAGGATAGATGTGATAGTCACATAAGCTGAAAGGACAGTAAATCTCATTAGCCATTTGGGAAATGTAAAATAGAATCCCCTGTTCAGAAGGCTAGAATAAAAAATACTGACGGTAGCAATTGCTGGTGTGTACACATGCAGAAAAACAGCATTATTCATGTGTAGATGATGGGAATGTAAAACGGTATAGCCACCCTGGAAAAAAGTTGGCAGTTTTCTATAAAACTAAAGGTACAACTAGCATATAATGCAACAATCACATTCCTAGCCATTTCTCCCAGAAAAGTGAAGATATATTTTCATGTAAAAACCTGTACTTGAAGGTACACAATAGGTTTTTTTTTACATTAATAGCCAAGAACTACAAATAACTCAGTTGTCCTCCAATGAGTGAATGGTTAAATAAACTGTCGTACATCCATGCCACAGAATACTACTCGCCAATAAAAAGGAATCAACTATACACACATTAGCTTCATGGCATCTCCAGGGAATTACGCTGAGCGGGAAAAAAAAGAAAAACTAATATCAAAGAATCACAGACTGTATGATCCAATTTATAAAACTTTGAAATCATTGGAAATGGAGAACAAATTAGCTGCTGTCAGAGGTCAGAAGCAGACAGGACGAGGAGTGAGCATAGCTGTCCAAGTCCAAGAAGGGGCCTCTCGTGGCCGAGACGTTCTTCTGTATCTTTATCACAGCAATATCAGGATAATGATTAAGGTGCTGTACTATAGTTTGCAAGATGTGAAGTGTGAGTATATTTATCTCAAAACAAGACAGTTCAGTTTGGAAAGATTTATGGGGCTAAAAGATTCTTTTAAAAAGGAAAATCTTCTCGAAATCTACCTAGTCATAACAGCAAGTAGCTCCAATCTGGCCAAAAAAAGTCTGTTTTTCAAGACTGCAAGAGAAAATTTGTTCTAAACCATTTGTGAGTCTTTTCCTTTTCAAGATAGCTATTCTTACTCTCATCTGAATCACCCATCCCCTATCAGCTTATTTTCTCTAAATCTAATGTGAGAGAAAAAGTCACCAGCCTCAGCCTCAGAATATCACTCCTCATATAGGAAATGATGTTTTAAACCAGAAATGATTTAATCATTATATTTCAACTGCTATTTGCTGAGCTGAACCCGTGACCCACCTAATCCATCTGTTCAGCTGACAGCATGTGACAGTGTCATTAAGAAGGAGGGTCCAAACCAATGGAATGCTGGAAAAGTCCCACTTTTACTGAAAGGCAATGAGCCACTTTTTCTTTATCAGTATTTCTACATCTTTTCCGAGACGTAGGTGCTGGGGAATAATTTGATGCTACTTGTGTTGGTAGGACATTTCTATTTTGGTGAAGAACAATCACTGTTGAGCAAGCATATGCCTTAACATTTTTTGTTTTGTCTCAAAACCAGTTTTGTTTCTTTTTGTTGTTGTTGTTTTTCCCAGAGGGTGGTGAGCCAACTACCATTTCCAAAGGGAAATGACTGGTCCTGGGAGCCGCCCTTAAACGCAAGGTTGCACTCTGATTAGGTAGGGTATGTCTGCACTTGCCATGCTGTTACTGGGATGTGTGCAACTCGGGGTCGAGCTGGTGGAAGAACTCATCCCGTCTGTCTGTGCTCTGAGTTACAGCATAACTCCCTCCTCTGCAGGAGGCTGGCAAGCTAGTCCCAAGAACAAAAACAATCTCTCATCACCCTCATTTTGGTCCTAATCAAATTCAACTGATCCTTGACGACATGTGACACTCTCCCAAATACAATCAATTTTTACCCAGTAGGGGGAAAGTGATTTGAGTATTTTTATGATGGAAAAAAATGTATGTATATTTTCCATTTATATACAAAAAGTTTATTTTCCTGGATTGTTAAAGTTATTTGCTTTCTACTTTTCCTTGTAAAAAAAACAAAACAACCACAATAAGAATCTCCTGTCCTGTTTTCTTGACTTTATTGATGACAGCTGGTTACAAGACCGTGAGGGAATGGTCCGAGGTGCAGCCTCACAACCAGAGAACTGCGATGGTTTCTGAGCTGGTGTTTTTAAGGTAGGAGATAGTTTATTTTTTTCCTTGGGCTCAGAGCTAAAAATGGAACTAGGGACTGATTTGTAACAATATAGAAGTCTAGCCTAGACAATGATTCTTTTAATGTTTATAACTGAAAAACAATCCTTTCTCTATGCCTTCAGCATGATTTTAAATTAGCACAGCCTTCCATTGGCTGCCTCTAATTCCCACCAACTGGATTCAAGAAATGACAAAGTGTGTTTGGTCTTCAGCATCAGCAGGATGCCGGTTGGGGGCCTATTCTGAAAGCAAAATGAAACCATAAATGAGTGTGAAAGTGCTTTGTAAACTGTGAAGGGTTATTCACATAAAAAATTGCTTTTGTGATAAGTCAAACAAAATAAGTGCCAAATGCAGGTGGGAGCAAATTCTACATGTTTTCTCCAATAGAAAATGAATTTTTGAAAACAAAATGTTTGCCCGTGTGTTTGTCTGCAATTTTCCTCTCCTGAAAACCACCTCTGCCTTCTGATTTCTGTCTTAATGGTGTTCCATATATATACAAATTGTATTTATTGACTGCTTGCATCAATTCTGGCCCATAGAAAGGAGAAGGCACCAAACCTCCATGCTCAGCACCTCTCGTGTCTGGTACGGCTTCTCCACACTATTGTGATGAATTTGTTTTTTTTTTTTTTTTTTTTATTGAATCATAGCTGTGTACAATAATTCAATCATGGGGTACAGTGTGCAGGCTTCAGATACAATCGGAGATATTTTCATCAACCTGATTGTGATAACGTTCAAGAGACTTTCTCATTACTATGTAATTTGAACGCAGTGATGACAATAGTCTCACCTGGGAAATGTGACAAATGACTCACCAGCAGAGGTGCCGGTCCAGGGCTCCAGTCATTTTACAAAAACGATCAATGAACTTGGCCTCTCTACTTTGCTCTCCTTTCTTAGGCACTTTGAACTTGCACATAAAAACGGATAGATGAAATAGAAGCACACCGTTTTAAATGCAACTGGATTCAATTCCAGTCTCTCCTGAGCTTGCCGTTGTGTTTTGGTAATAAAGCTACAAACGAGATGCAGACATTTCCCCTAGAAACCTATAGAGACACACAGAGCAGACAGGGAATGATGTGTGTAAAGGATGGGGGGCCCCGTGGGAAGGGGAGTGCAGCACCAACTTTGTGGGGGAGTGGAGCTCTGGAAAAGCTTCCTTGGGGAGACGGCATTTTTCTGGTCATGAGCCTGGAAAGACAGGTCAGATGTGAGAGGCAAAGAGGATACTCATTTACCCCGGACCATGTCCACCCCTCCAGCCTCCACCCTTCCCTGTGGGAACGGAAGGGATTATAAGGCGAATCTCGGTTTCCCTGAGTTCTAGAAGAGTTCTGCAATACCAATGCAAGACTTTAAAGCAGGCGTCCTCAAACTCTGGCCCGCAGGCCACATGCTTCGGTGTGAATTGTATTTGTTCCCGTTTTGTTTTATACTTCAAAATAAGATATGTGCAGTGTCCATAGGAATATGTTCATAGTTTTTTTTTAAACTATAGTCCAGCCCTCCAACGGTCTAAGGGACGGTGAATTGGCCTCCTGTTTAAAAAGTTTGAGGACGCCTGCTTTAAAGCATTGCACAGAGGAGCCACCAGTAAAAAAAATTCAGGAAAACAAATATGCCACGGTAAGAAGGATGGGATTTAGCGTCAGACAGGGTTTGGGTTCATGTCCCATCTCTGCTACTTGAGCAATTTATTCAACCTTTATAAACCCCACTTTCTTTTTCATTAATCTAAGGATTATGGGGGCATTTGACTCACAGTAATTTTGTTGGGATCGAATGGCATAATTCCTGAAAGGGCTTAACCTCATGCCTGACTCACAGAAAGCACAAAATAAACACACACGATCGTCGTGACTCAGCTACTATGCCTCTGACTCCTGCGCCCTCCACTGGGGGAGACAAGGCAGATTTTTCTTGCTAAGGTCAATGTTTAATTTTAAAACATGGGTTTGGCTTGAGAATGTTAATAAGAGGTAAAGGTGATTTTGCATGACTCCTCCACAATAAATCCACAGTCCATCACACTGAGAGCTGGCCTGTGTATACAGCGTGTCCACCGCCCCCCTGTGTGGTGAGCTAGCCTGTGTACACAGCGTGTCCCCCGCCCCCCATGTGGTGAGCTGGCCTGTGTATACAGCGTGTCCCCCACCCCCCGTGTGGTGAGCTGGCCTGTGTATACAGCGTGTCCCCCACCCCCCGTGTGGTGAGCTGGCCTGTGTACATGGCGTGTCCCCCGCCCCCCATGTGGTGAGCTGACCTGTGTATACGGCGTGTCCCCCGCCCCTCCCCATGTGGTGAGCTGGCCTGTGTATACGGTGTGTCCCCCGCCCCCCGTGTGGCTGCTTCTCTTTGTTCCAGCAGCAGGGCTGTAGCTGGGGTTGATTTATTGTACCTCACATGATGCAGGCCATCCGGGATTACTGAGGAAACCATCAGGCTCGGGAGGGTTGGTGTTTAGACTTGAACAATCTGTGTGAGCTTGGACTCTGCACCAGCAATGTGGCTCATTATGCTGCTAGGCTATTAACTATCAGCTTTCATTTTGAAATATAAATTCTGTTCTCTTGGCTGCCCCACTGATCTGGTTATAATGTGCTGTGTGTAATGGAAAAGTACAAAGGGAAAAGATGGAAGTTTAGACTCACGGAGACTACAACAGCAGTTGATGACAGCCCTGATTTCTGCATATAAATTAATTCCTTCTGCCAAACATCAATGTTCCAATTTACCCCATTGCCCCAATTTAAAATATCGTGTTTAATTAAGGATGCCATGTTCCTGCTATTATTCATCTGACTTTTTTCTTATTCAGAAATTTATTCTTATTTTTGGCTTTTCTTATGTTTTTACTTATTTCTCTATTTTCCCTTTACTTTCATTTATTTCTGTCTCATTTTAAATTTGGGTGTGGGGGGAACCCAAAGAATATTTTAAAAGATATTACTCTAAGATTTCAGTTTAACATTGAAAATAAATCATTACGCTGACCATTTTGAAATCACTGGTTGCGGGGGGTGGGGGGGGAACAACCATGTGCCATGCTTTGCGCTAGGCACCAAGAATAGAAAATGACTGTAACATGCTTCCCATTTCCATAGGGTGTTCCCCACTGATGGAGCCTGGGCTTCCCAGACCCTTCCTGTGAAAACGTTCTGAGGCTTCGCCAACACGTAAGTCAATGGAATGCTGCCAATGTGCTTTTCAATGGTCTGTGTTTGCTGAGGGCCAACATGACAATGTATTAACCATTTACTGTTGATCCTTCCCCCAGAAAACCAACAATTGGATGAAGAAATAATATCAGATTGAAATAAAGACATTCAGTATTTCCATATTATATAAAACCCTTCATGAATTTAAGGGGAATACAGCTTGTTCTGTAGCAGCTTTTTTGTTTTCTGTTTCTTGACAAGCCAGGGAGCCCTGCTCTCGCCTCAGTTATGTGCCCTGGTGGCTCAGCTTGTCTTTTCTCTCCTCTCAGGATACTTTATCATCTCACCTGTACGTCCCATTCCCTCGGTTAACCACTGAGCAGTAGCAACCTTCAAGTTTCTCCCTATGACACGTGGACATTTAACTATATATCTCAGAGCCCTCTTAACCCTTCTTTGAAAAGCAAGGTATTCCTATTGCACAGAGGCCCAACTGCCACTGTATCTCTAAACAAATCTTCTTTCACAATTCAGCTTTTGGAAGAATGCCAAGGTCCATGAGAGAAACTCTGTGCACCTTTCCAAACTGTTCCCTATATACAGCTAACAAACTGTCCTAAATTTCTCCATAAATTTCAGTTTCACTGCTCTGTTTCTTTTTTAGTATTATCCAATCTTATCTTCCTTCTATTTTTAAATTAACCCAGTAGGTTACTCTAATTCTAAGAACATTTGAAACAAACACAAGCTAATTAAAAGCCCGACTTTAGGTCCTCTTATTCAGGCTTCCTTAGGTATCACCTTACCCATATATATATATATATATATTTTTAATTTATTTTCTCTCTCATGTTCATCAAGCCTATATTATATTTGTAATTGGCATGACTATGATGACTTTCCTCATCCCAAATTTAAATGAATCCACGTCAGCAATGACTATCGGGGCCCATTAGGTCACTGTGCTAACTAGTGGAGGGTGTTTTAGACGCTCTGAAAAACTTCACCCTTAAAATTAATCTTACTGTAAACATCACTTCTGCCACAAAAAGTTTCTGAAAGGTATAAATCAGAGTGTCTTAAAAATTCAAAACCATGATGTGAATAATTGTACTGAACCAGCTACAGATGAGGAAAAGCATGTACCTTGGAAAATAAAAATATGACGCTTTGTCTCTCTGTTCAGGCAAAGTAAGTAATATTTCTTTAAAGTTGATCTAAAAGTTTTAACAAAGTTGCACCAAAAATATGTCATTCTTCTCACTGGAAAGGCCCTGTGGATTTTTCCCAATCACATTACAACGATTAGGGAAATCAGGCCCTTGGATGTAATAACAGCGTTCTTGCTTTTGATGACCTTGTCTTTACACGTGTAGTAGAGGCGAGTAAGACAGAGCATCAGAACCGTACTGACACAGAAGGGAATACACGCTTGCTTTTCCTTAATAACTAATGAGAGAAAAAAGTTCTGAGGGCTTACCATCTCCTCTTTGTGCTTCCTTGCAACTTCGAGCTTTTTATTTTTAACTCTGCCCTATACTACTCCTTCATTATTAGTTGGCACGCACTTGTAAAATAGCTTCAACAAACGCTTACACAGAGTCGTATGAATCAAATTGTGTGGAAATGGAGAAGAGTTGTTGGATGCCCCTTCAATTCTTTCTCATAAACAGCTGGTTAGACAAATAGACATAGACACTCAAAAGTCATTCCTAGTTTCATAATTTCTGCTAACTAAGTCTAGTATTATCTAAGCATCCCCAAGGGTAGCTCTAATATTGCAAGTCAAATTTCCAATATCTGACCCCAAGAGGTGACACCAGCATAGTTCAGTGTCAAACACAACCACTGACTAAATTCCTCCCTTATGAGCTCTTCTGCTGCCCATAGAAACCTTTGGATAAATATTGAATATACAGAGGATTGTTTAACCCTTCTGTGTAATATGTGCACCAACCCCTCTCATCGTTATGCAGCATCCATCTCCAGTTAACAGCCACTCTTCACTGCATTTACTCTTTCTCAGGAGTCTGTGTAAGGTGATGATTCCTCAGCATCTGTTTCTCAAGCAAGATGGGAAAGACTATCTTCTATCTTTAAAATTGTACAGTGCTTCTACTAAGGAGTTTTCCGCTTTGTGCATCAATTTCTGAAAGACTTTTAAAGTGCTTTACCTGATACTTTAATTCTACTGCCAAAAAAAAAAAAAAAAAAGCAAAAGTTTACAGCTGTGAATTAACCATTTACTGCCCAACATGTACAAAATAGTATGTATTGCTAAGTAAGACTTACTTTAAAATTCTCCTCAAGGTATCATGATGGAAACACAATGATGCATCTGAATTTTTTTGGGGGGGGGGCGGGGCTGGATTTGAACCCACCACCTCCAGCATATGGGGCCAGCACCCTAATCTTTGAGTCACAGGTGCCGCCCTGATGCATCTAAATTTTTTACCTTCCCCTCCATTTTTCTCCTCCACTGAAGAAATTGTAAATACATATATAATAAATAAGTGATCTCAAAATTGCTCATTGATTTAAGAGGGAGTAAGTAATGAAATTGTTCCTCCTAATAAGCACAGCAACACACTTCCTGCCACCTCAACCAGTCTCACTTATTCTGTTTTGAGCAGAGTTAACACTATCAAACAGAGAAAATGAGGACATCAGAGTAAAACTAATAAACATTCCAGGGAAACTGGCTTTGTGGGTGTTGCCTGGGCTCCCAACACACCCAACATGTGCCTCCCTACCGACCAGAAAGTCTCTTTCAGATGAAAAGTATAAGAAAAGGCACAACACTTAAAAAATATATAACGGTATAATACCATTTTTCATAAACTGTGGTCCACAGATCACTTGCATAAAAAAGAGAAAATGTAAGTATTTACAAGAAATTCAGATTCTTGGACATCATCTCAAAACTAATGAATCCTAGTCTCTGGGGATTGTTTTCTGGAATCTGCATTTTGCTAGGATTCCTAGGCAAGTCATAAATATAGTACATTTAGAATGACTTTGTGGGTGTGGCCAGTGTACAACACCACGTTTACTAAAGAGGTATGGGCTTTGTGTTTAGGTAATATTGTTAATAGATATTTATAGGTAATAATATTTGTAAGCAGTGTCAATTATGGGTTATCAAAAGATTGTTGGATGTAGTTAGAGGAAGAAAAGTGATTATGCAAAGTGTTTCTCAGACTTTCCTTGCGTACAGATGTGCTAGGAATCTTAGTAAAAAGAGGATTCTGGTTCAGGGGCACCTGCCTGTGACTTTAGACTCCCAGGGGATGTGGGAGTTGCCATTCTGTGGATCAAAGTTTGAGTAGCAAGGATTAACAGGATTAGTTAATCCTTAGGAGGTTCCTCCTAAGAACCTCTAGTGCCCGCAGTAGTCCCCTTTCCTGCACAGTTTCATTTTCCAATATTTGAGTTACCCGTAGTGAACCTAAGTCTGAAAATAGGTGTGCATGGTGCAGTAAGATATTTTTGGAGAAAGAGACCGCATTCATGTAACTTTCGTGACATGTTCTGATAGTTGTTCTATTTTATTAATATTAACAGTTCTTGGTAATTTCTTACTGTGTATAGTTTATAAATTAAACTTTATCATAGGATTATGAGTATGAGGAAAAAATATAGGCTGTATAGGCTTCGGTATTATCCACAGTTTTAGGTATCCACTGGAGATTTTAGAACTTATTCCCTGTGGTCAGGAGTAGGGGAACTACCATAGTTACTTCAAATACACATTTTTTTGAGTGGACTCCAAACTTTCTAGAAGGAACCCACAAAGTTATACTTCAATTTGAGATCCAGGAAACACTAGTACTTTCTGATATGTTTTATTAACACACAGGGTGCGTGGTCCATCTGACTTTCCACCCAAAGTGATCCCAATTCCGTGAGCTGTAACTAAATAGAAGCTGTTCTCTCTTTTATAGGGAAAACAAACCAGTTTGGAAAATGTCTATACTATAAAGTCACAACATTTTACATAAATGAATATGAGGTAGTGTGTGAGATAATCCAGAAATAATGTGATTCCAAGAAGGTAATTTGAAATCAAGAAATTGATGGGTTGACCGATATGACCTAAAAGAACTGCTGGGAAATTAAACTTATGCGAGTGCCACTATGCGAAGAATTGTGTAGGGATTTAAAATTTAATCTCCACACAGCCTTATGAATAAAGTATACTTTCCTACATGTTACTGCTTATAAAATAAGACTCCAAGGTGTTTTCCCAAGATCACACAGCTGGTAGGAGTAAAAACAGAACCTCCATTTCTCTTGAGTCTCAAGACTCTAATCTTACTATTAATATTACATCAAACTGCCTTCCCATGAAAAACAAGAAAAAACATGGCATTATCAGAGTTTTATTTTTAGAAGGCATGAGTTCTCTTGTGTGGACTGATATTGCCCCCAAGGGTAAAAATTGCTTCTTGGTGGGGGCAGGGGAGGTGCCGATGAAAAAAATATTTATTACAATGGTTGGCAGACCGTGGTACATAAAGATATACAGCATCTCTGTGGTATTCTAATTTCATGGGGGAGGAGGGAAGCGATAGAAAAAAATCCTAAACAGGCTCCTGGGGCGGAGGTGAGTAGGCAGGTTGTGCAGCACAGTAATGACAGACAGATTGAGAAAGACACCATGCAGGGTGAAGTTCAACCTCAGGAGAAACACTGACTTCTTTCAGCACCGCCACGGTAATAGCGATGACCCACAGATTCTAGCGTAGGGAGTTTTCCGTCACCAACCAAGGAAAAAGCGGCTCACGAGGGGTAGACGACTCCATACTAAGACAGCTGTGTCAACCATTCGTATGGCTGACGAGGCTCCCTTGGAATTCTGCGGCCTTCTACAAACTACTTATTCAGAGTACAAAAGTGTAAGGAAGGAAGAGGGAAAGAGAGGGACACAGGAAAGGAAGAAGAGAGGGAGGGAGAAACAGCTGATAGCACCATTCCCCAGCAGGCACTATTTAGCCAGTATGACTTTCTAGTTATCTAGAATTTCATTTAGAGTCCATCTGAGCTGAGAATCTACCCACACAATTCCCTAAATCATTCTTTAACTCCATACTTTACAAGAAAACAAAAGGAATTAATTGGTAGTAACTGATCCTACACAATAAAATGAGGATTATAAGCACCTTTTTAAACAGTTCAATTAAATATGAGCTGGAGTGGCATAGCGTGAGTGGAAGGAAAGTGGGGGCAGCCCATAGGGCTGAGCTGTTTTCTGGGAGAGAGTCTTCCTAGAACAAGGGACTCAGACACACATGTGGCCCCTTGATGGGCCATTCTGAAAGTGGACAATTTTGAGACATCATCTGTTCTGCAGCTTATTCTCCTAATACGAATCCTTGGTAAAAAGATAACAAACCAAAGATTCTCAGTAAAGAAGTTATTTCTGGTGAGAGAAGGCTGCAAGTCAGAAAGAGCTGTTTCCTTAAAAACCTTGTAGGATAGTATGGCACTGCTGCGGGCCCCACGTACAGGAGCAATGCACGTAGGTTTTGTAAGCAGGTTGATCTTGCCACATCATGACATTGATGCCTGAGGGGCACATCCACGTACATATATACAGTCTGGCAATTAAGTTCACAAACTCACCACTGTGCGGTTATGTTGCCAGCACTGCACAAACAACTCGGGAAGGTCTCAGGACCTGGTGATGCCAGTGTCCCAGCTGAGTTTGGGTGATACGTGGTGGTGTCAGGATGAGTGCTCTTCATTATAGTTGTGTTGTGAGAGTGTTGGAACTTGAATGAGGGCACTGAATAAACATTAAATTTCTTGCTAAACTTGGAAAAAGGGGAAATGAAATCCCCTTGGAGATGTTAGTCCAAGTTTATGGGGATAAAGCCATGAAGAAAATGGCAATGGAAAAATAGATTCAATATTTTTCTTAGGGGAGAGAAAGTGTCACTGATGAAGAGAGGCCTAGGTGGCTTGTTATAAGCAGAACTGACAGAAACACTGCAAAAATTAATTGAATTATGTGTTAAAATCATTGGCTGACTGAGCAGCATAATAGACCAGGTAACTGTTGGGAAATCTTAACTGAAAATCTAGGCATGAGAAAAGAGTGTGGCAACCTGGGCTCTTGCATCACAGCAGTGCACCAGCTCACGCGGCACTTTCTGTGAGGGATTTTTAACCAGTAGACAAATAACTGTTGGAACATCCTTCCTACCACATGATCTGGCCTCCAGGGGTTTTCTCTTTACCCAAATGTAAAGGAAATATTGAAAGGGAGACATTTTTTATGACATTCAGGACATCAAGGATAATATGACAACAGCTCAATGGCTATTCCAGAGAAAGAGTCAAAATTGCATTGAAGGGAGGCCTAGGTGCTGGTGTCAGCACACAGCGTCCCAAGGGGAGCACGTCAAAGGCGACCATACCGATATTCAGTAATGATGTGTGCAGCACTTTCTAGGATGCGTTTGTGAACTTAACTGTCAGACCTCACGTATATATGGCAGAGCAGAACCGCTTCAGAATAACAAAGTGCTGGCACAGCATTGCTCTAACAGGCTGCAGTAGAAAACACAGCGATAGCCAGCGCTCTTAAAGAGATTCAAAGGCAACAGACCCCACCTGGTGAAGGCAGAGTTAGCAAAGCAGCAGAGGAAAAGACTAGATCCCTGACCACGGCACCTGGGGCCCCAGGGAGCAAGATGATTTCTGGCGATTTCACAAGATAAACGGGGACACTCAAGTGCAGCTGGAGGTCTGCATGGAACACGTGGAATGTGGAGCACACGTTCCTATGCTGTTAACCTAAATCAGCAGATGAGATTTATTTGGAAATAGGCATTTTAATGGGAATATGCACATCCTAGTAACCAGATGCATAACAGAAAGGTAACGAAAGACAAAGGGTTTTAAAGGAAAAATGAGGAAGTTTACACAATTGTCTTGAGCTAATTGTCTTTGCCTCAAAAGATCAGAAAAAAGGTGCCAGTACTGCTTATGGGCAGTCGCTGGGCAGATGTCCTTACAGAAGTAATTTTTTGTGTGTAAGGTTGTGGTTTTCATAGAGTCTTCTGTGATAGTTGTAGTTATCACGCTTTGTGCATGACAACCCTCCTCTTACGAGCTTCCCCAGCTCTAATTACCAGGGTTTTTAATACAATGACACCAACTTGACACTGACAACTTTTACACATTTCCCTCCTGATTAAAATCTTTCTCCAAAAGCATCGCTGATCAATTATTTTGTAGTTAGGTTTTGATGTCCTGTATTCCCAGGGCAGACCTGCCCCAGGTCATCATTCAAGTCAGAGGTCAGGCCCCAGGTCCCATGTCAGACGGAAGGACTGCCAACTGGGATTCAGCATCCAGACCCTGTTAGCCACGTGGTGCTCACTCCATTGCTAAGTTCAATTTTGTCTATTCTGTAGACATTTGTTATAATCTTAAAATGCTGCAGCAGCATTGTTCCATTAGGAATTATACTTTGATAAAAATTTAGCAAGTAACTTGTACAAAGTATAAAGAGGAAAACACAAAGTATAATAATAATCTCGTCTATATAGTATTTGGAGCCATAAACCCAAGCATAAAGGCAATTAATTGAATAAATCAAAACAATATAAGAAACTAGGTCAGACTTATAACCATCTGTCCTGTTTCTTTTATTTTGTACATATGGATCTCAACTTTTTCAGAGGAATTTATACAGGTGCAGCATCTAATAATAGCAATAACACAGACTTTTTAAATTTAAGTAATAGATAATAATGAGCAACTTATCATCTAGAGTCCCCGGGCTGGGCTGAATTAAAGCAGAGTGCGAATGACAATTGTATAAGGGATGTTGCCCAAGTCACTCAGCAGGTGAACTAAGGATCTCTTGGGTCAGGACTTATTAAAAGTACCAGTGGAAGCTACTGATGATGAAATTTTAATCACACCCCCTTTATCTTGCAAGTGAGAAAGGTAGGCATTGAGAGGGGGTAAGAGTTTCATTACAGCATGTTTTGTTTTGACATCTTGGGAAAAGCTCTCGACAGCACAAAACCATCAACTTAGTCGAGGATGGGATGTTTCTTGTTATGGCCTGGGAAATTTGGTGACCTTTTTGTGTAACCCAACAGCAGATGTGAGATTTGTCCCTTAAACTTTATCTAATATTAGCTTATAGGGCTTCAGGAACAAAGAAATTTTCATTATTATTAATTTAATGAAAGAAATGTAATTGGAACTACCTAGAAGAATTCAGGACCCAGTCTAGTCTACTGATAAATTACTAGAACTCAGAGCAATGAATAGTGCTACAATCTAACAAGAGATACATCGGAGCTTTTTGTAAAATACTTTTCCCTTCTACACCGATCATCTAAGAGTCTCATATTTAAAAACCTTGTGAAGCTAGAAAGCCAAACCAAGGCAGCCATTACATGTTTACCCACAGTCTCAAGATTCTGGATCCATCAGAAAGTTAAGTGTTTATTCACTATACGATGGAAAATTATTTATTTACTATAAGGATGGAAAATCTTGAAGCTGAACATTTTATGTACATTTTAAAATATGATATTTCAGCCAAAGCCTTGGTAATGTCACCAATGTTTTGATTGTATCCTGTTAGAGAGTGAATTTGTGTCAATTTATGTAAATACTATGAGTAGACCAACAGTGCCATTAGAATATTCACAAATAGTTTCTGAATTTTGAAAAGATCAAATTGGGAGAAAAAGTAAATGTTTTTACCTTTGTTTGCAAAGGTGTACTTTACCAAATTGTTGTAAGCTATAAATAGCTTAAGAGAAAAGGTTTTCTTTAATCTATAAAACAAAACGTTTAAGTAAAAAGTGAATGATGTTTTAAATGAGAATCCTGGAGACGTTATCCTCATCAGTTACTTAATCTCATGCAATTAACTTTTGTTCTGCTCGATCTTGATCAGTAGTTCTGTGAGTTTATTAGGTTTTTTATTAAGGTTCAAAATTTATTTACTCCATCGATTTTAAAAGTTTTAGAAACCTGTTTTTAAGAGCATTTATTAGAGAATTGTTTTATGAATCTAACTAAATGCTTCTGCAGAAGAAGTAAAACTGTGCATGACAGAGACTTAGAACAGGCTTGTTTAAAAATCTGATAGAAGGTCATTATAATAAGCACTTGCAAGGAAATATGGTTATTTTCATGGCGTTTTGTTACTTTGTTATTTTATTTAACACAAATAAAGAAGAACAGTTTACAATGTAATAACCAGAATTATGACTGATGGCATATTAGATCTCTAAGCGTTTTATACAATTTTAGAAAATTTGTATTAATAACAGACTCATAAATGTAATTGGAGAAAGGTCCTGCATTATTTTTCATTCAACAATATTTTCTCTATAATTTACCAAATAAACTGAATCACTGATTATCTCTACAAGATGAGAAATATGTGGTTTGAGACTCTCCAGGAGCTTGAATGGAAAATCACAAAGTTAATTTTAGATCAGCAGGCCTCAACCTGCGGGTCGTGACCCCTTTGGGAGTCGAACGACCCTTTCCCAGGGGTCACCTAAGACCATCCTGCACATGGGATATTTACATTACGATTCATAATGGTAGTAAAATTACAGTTATGAAGTAGCAACAAAAATAATTTTATGGTTGGGGGTTGCCGCAACATGAGGAACTATGTTAAAGGACAGTGGCGTTAAAAAGATTGAGAACCACCGTTTTAGATCTAAAAGTCAATTTAGAATTTTTATACTAGGGAAGTCAGTTACAGGTGTCAAAGGGTTTAAAGCACCTGATTAAAACAGGATCACTGGTCCCTATACGATGATACTCATTTATTTAATCAGAGTCTTACTAAAAGACTTGAAAGGCAACACAGAAAGCTTCAAGAACATATTTTTTAAAAAGCTCTAACCCTTTTAAAGTTCAGTTTACCTAAGTAATTAAAAAACCTACCAAAGTTAACACAGGGAATTATTTTGATAAAACGTAAAATTTGGGGTTTGGAGGTTTTTAGCTAGTTCCCATGGGTGTAAAGAAAGACTTCCTGCCCTTTGCTCCTTTTCATGGAAGCCCATTTAGATAACCTGGAAGTGAAACTTGATGACAAGGTACTTGAATTTAGGGGGAGTACAAGCGAGAGAACTCAGACCCTAAGCAGGGAACGCCTGGATTTAGTAATTTTCTAAAATTTTCTGGTCACATGGAATAATTTAGACACATTAAGATAAGCGAAGAGTTAAGGATCAAGTTCTGCTGGAGGAAAACATTGCCCCAAATTGTAATACTGCGGCTTAGATGTTGGAAAATTTTAAAAACAGGTATTAGAAGTACACCCAAACTATTTCAAATTTTACTAAGAGCAGACTAGTACTTGAAGACAAAATTGTTGTTCTGACAGAGGAAGCTAAATTTTTAATTCCTTATTCATGTGTTTTTAATATCAAAAATCAATCTTAAAAGACACAAATCATTTCCCTTTAATTGTAGCCACATTGACCACTTGCAAAAGTTCCTTTATAAACTTAGCCTATACAAAATGTTATGACTTATTCAGATCATTCATAGCATGTTTATATCTTCTGTTTTGCCAGAGTAATCAATCATTTTACTTGAGGACATTTACATACGAGATTATTTTTATATAAAATTATTTTCCCATTTCAATCTATTATTTTAGAAAATATACATTGAGGATCAAATTGAAACATGAGATTTGGAGGGGACAATTATTCAAACTATAGCAAATACACTTTTATGTCTTTTTAATAATGTTGTTTATTTATTTATTTATTTTTTTGCAGTTTTTGGCCAGGGTTGGGTTTGTAACCACCACCTCCAGTATATGGTGCCAGCACCCTACTCCTTTGAGCCACGGGTGCTGCCTCTTTTTAATAATTTTTACAACAAAAATATCTTTTAATATAGTTTATGTGCAAATTATATACTTACTATAATTTTTAACTCCTAGTAACCTTAATTTTTAGCAAAAACTAAGAAGAAAAAAATTTTGAACTACCTGTAACATATCAGCATTTTATAAATGGGAACCCCATTTTGTAATTTAGAAACCTGTTTTTTTATTAAACAGTGTCATGTGTAGTAATAGACCCAAATGTATTTAATTTTTCTGTAAAATTTTAAAAACCAAGAAAATACTTACATTTATTTTTATTAATTTGTTTTATTATTTTATTTGGGAATGATGTAGAATTTCATTAGTATTTGTCATTTAATGTAATATAACATAATTTTAAGATGTTAAATGACACACATACAGATGTACATCATGAGTTGGCGACAGCAAGATGTTGTTGGATTTACAGGTATGGAAAATACTTAAAGGAAGTTGAAATCCAAATGTAATCTAAGACAGGATCAAATAGGAAAATAAATTTGTGGCAGGTATCAAGGATCAAGTCTGGAGGTCTCAGACTTAATTCACCATCCAAAGTCTTATTCTTTGCAATAGTATGGCAGTTAACCTTAACAAAAAGACATTTTACTAACTGCCTATATTAAAACTATAAATCTCTCTCTCTTTTTCTATCCCCCCGACATGTATTCATTCCCTCTTTCCTTTCTTCCTTCCTTTTTTTTGTCCACTCTCACTGTTACTTACACACACACACATTTTCAGCATCATTTTGAAAATCAGAGCACCTTAGCACAGTGGCCCATCCGTCCCCTGTGGTCATCAGCTGGAGGTGGGTGAGTAAAAGATTCCCTTTCTGTAGGTGAGCTCTGGGCTCTCCAGTTCTCTGCCTTTTGACCTCTGGGATGCTGCAGGTATTTAAACTATGTTCAAGCACTCACAGTTGAGGAAAGGAACGTATGTCACAAAGCAGCTGGGATAAAAGGAAAAAGTGTCCATAGAGAGAAAAGCAATTGGCAACAGTGGCCTGCATGTGAGAACCACAGGCTGAGGGACAAGTAAATGAACTTGTCTGGTTTACAGGACCACAGGTACAAATCCATTGAAGTTGCAAGGGCACTTTTTGATGAGCTCAGATTTTAATGGATCACAGGGAAAATACCCAGATAAGAATAAGGGACGAGAAAGCGAAGATTAATTCAGAAGATTGGTTTGAGTATCTAAGGAGGAGAATGGTACTCAAAGTAAGTTCGAGTCTGCAAAACTTTCTGAAAACAAAATAGTGGAACTTTTTTCCTTTTTGTTAAGTTCAAAGCAAGAAAAAGATGAAGGAAGGCAGTCTGCTGGTAACAGATGGCACAACGCTGACAGATGACAACAGAAAACAAGACTAATCAACTCCTGTTAGCTTCTATCTTTTCCAACCAGGAGAATGATCTCCACCGTGGCAAGAGCAGAACAGACATGGCTGGGACGAAATTAAAAACGGAGACAGGTGAGGGAATAGTGTGGAAATAAAAAGCCTTTTTAATCCTCCAGGGGTGTGAAAGAAACAGATTCAATTACAAGACCACCACAGACTTTGAGGATGCCTAAAAATTGAAGGAAATTGGAAGGATAAAAAAATAACAATTCTTTCTTTCTCCCAATTATTTGTATTCTGTTTCCTCCTTATTAAAATATTTCATGTTGGAAGTAGGAAATTCGAAGTATATAGAAAAGCATTAAGCAGCAGAAAGGAAATCACTTCTAATTTTACCTTCAAAAGTCACTGTGGTCGTCGTCTTGGCACATTTTCTTCCTGAAATTCTACATGCATTTCTACGCAGTTGTGATAATATGCACCACAAAATTATTCATCAGGCCTTGCTGACTGTAGTTTAAAATCATACACATTTTTCAGTGCAATGGCAGCTCTTCTAAACCTTCTCTTTAATAACTACATGACTTTACATTCTATATATGGAATATAATTTCTTTAGACCGGCTCTTCCGCGACGTTTGTCTTCAATATTGAGCTCTTACAAATAAAGTGAGACAAACATCAATTCATGTTTAAGCGTCCATTTCCTTAAACTTTGGAGTAAAATGTACATTTTTCAACTGGTTTACAGAGTTTGATTCAGTGTGCAGGCATAAGCATCCTTCCCATGGGACCTTCAAGTGAATTGAGTATTACGGTTACATAAGGTTTTGTAGTTTAAGAGCAAAAATGATACTTGTCATTTTGATATTCATTTTAACTCCCTGTAAGGTAGAAGAGTTTCGCTATGTTATTTCCTCTTCATACATATCAAGTCATTTTTGGTAAACGTCTCTATACAATGCCTGAAATTTTTATTGTGCTTTTAGGTAGAAGGAGCCATCTGAGGTCTGTTGCAGCCCATGTAGCCTCTGGTTAGGAGGAGTGGGAGTTATAAGAAATACCTGTGTAGCTCAATAATGGAACACTTTGGTGGAAAGGGCATGGAGAGGGATTTAGCTCTCCTAACAAGCACAAGAGCTCGCGAGATGAGAGCAGTGGTGAATTGGCGGTCTCTACACCTGTGCTATTGAGAGGCACAAGATTAGTCTTATATTAGGCTGGAGGAGAAGGCAGTCAGGGAGCATGCACATTCTATCACGGACCCCTTACTCTGACTGTCTTCTCTCCTGCCTGCAGAACACCAGCACGGCGTCTCTCTGCTGAGGATTACCAAGCTCTGCTAAAGACTAAGATCTATCTTTCTGAGAAGACTGCCTTACTCTCTCTAAGACCCTCGCTCTCTTTCAAGCTAGAGTAGTCAGCCCTCAGGCACCTAAGAGACCTGAGCCAGGTAACTTAACGGTCCACGTTCAGAACATAGGTGGCCCGAGACCTGGCCAGTCGTGGGCCCTGACAAGTGGTGTCAGAAGTGACATGTGCAGAGGTCCTTTCCCCCACCCTAAGTTTTAGAGACAGCTCTCACTCTGTTGCTAACGTGGGGTGCAGTGGCACAGTGCATATTCACTGCAGCCTGGAACTCTGGGAACTCCCGCCTCAGCCTCTTAGCACCTGGGCGACAGGTGCAGACCTCCATGCCCAGCTGGTTTTTTGTTGCTGTTGTTGAGATGAGGTCTCATTATGTTGCCAGTGCTGGTCTTGAACTCCTGAGTTCAAGTGTCCTCCTGCTTTGGCCTCCCAGAGTGCTGGAATTATAGGCGGGAGCCACCACACCTGGCCTGTTAACTACTTTATTTGGATATTTTATCTGATATTAACCATTAATTTTATAATTTTGCATTCAATTGAATAATGATATTGCCATAGTCATTTGTGTTTTATCCAATTAGGTTGCTTTGATTTTAGAAGGAAAGCCAGTCTTTTTATATTACCAGATAACTTATGTTCCTAAAGTGACTAAAGAATATCTTTTTCTGAAAGAATGTTTGTCTTATGTTTAAGGGAGCTTTTCATACCCAAGAAAATCCTTCTGGTATTTTCATACTGGAATGACATCTTAGATGAGTATGTGAATCTTGAGTCCTTATTACTTAACATCATAAAAACTTCAATGCCAGAGTTCTTTTTGACTTGAGTAATTCACTTGATTTTTAATTACAAGAAAACAAAAGTAAGCAATATATTTTCAGAGTCCTTAAACACATGGCTCTTGCCTTGCTTTCAAACTAAATTGCTTATAATGTTGCACATATAATTGGGGGGGGGTCATAATTTTTTCTTCTAAAAATTCTCTAGGCATTGTGGTTTACAATTTAGTACTATACGATAAAAGTCTGAAACATGTAAACTCATGTAATTTTTGTCCCTTTTTAAGTTATTTCTTTATTTCCCCTGATTTACTTTGACTAAATATTTATAGAATTTAACATTGTAAAGGTGAAGATCTCTTACTATTCATTTTTCCTGGAACACACAGGATCACTTTCAATCTGCAGGGTCAAGTAAATTAAGTTTAATTTCACTCCTTTCTTTCTTTCACTCCTTCCTCCCTTCCTGCTTCCCTTCCTCTCTCTCTCCCTTCTTCTATCTATTCCTGCCTCCCTTCTCCCTTCCCTTCCCTTCCCTTCCCTTCCCTTCCCTTCCCTCCTCTTCCCTTCCCTTCCCTTCCCTCCTCTTCCCTCCTCTTCCCTCCTCTTCCCTCCCCTCCCCTTCCCTTCCCTTCCCTTCTCTTCCCTCCTCTTTCCTTCCCTTCCCTCATCTTCCCTTCCCTTCCCTCCTCTTCCCTCCTCTTCCCTTCCCTTCCCACCGCTTCCCTTCCCGTCCCTTGCCATCCCCACACACCAATTACCCCAACATACCCAACCCTTACCAACATATCCCATCACATC
>CAUYRH010053558.1:0-27227 GCA_963574655.1 Perodicticus potto | reverse complement strand
CTCAGCCATTTGCCTATGTAGGAGATCTTGTGCTGTGTCTGCCTTGTCCTTACTTGAAGGAGTTGGTCTACTCTGATTATTCATGTTGCCAGAATTTTTCCGTTGATTCCGCCCCATGATTATTTTCACTGTTACGGCTGGGCCTTCTAGTGGTGGGCTGAGGATTATGCAGTTGTCTGGGAGGTTTTTGGCCGGGAGTGACGTTGCAGGGAGGCCTGGCAGTCACACCTGGGGTCCCTAGAAGAAGGCAGGCCTGCGGAGGCCCCGTGGGTGCCAGGCGGAGGTTCGTGCAGTTGCTGGGAGTAATGTGCATATTTTGTTAAGCTGTATTAAATAGGAAAGGTTTGCTACCTCTGTTAAAATAATTTAAATATTTAATTATTTAAATTTTTTAAAATGGAAATTATTCTTATGATGTAACAATTCATTCTCTGTATTTATAAAAATACTTTATTTCTATTCCTTCAGTTTTTCTGAAGGACGTAATTGTTATCAAATTATGTCATTCTTTTGCAACATGATTAGGAAGAATAAAATTTGATTTTTTAATTAAATGGTTTTTAGCATCTAAAGCAACAAGTTGAAAGCTTAAAAAAAGAAACAGGCAATCTAGAAATTATGTTTTTCTTTAGCAGCTTCTCTTTACCTTACATTTATTCTTTGTCCCACAAATATTGCAGAAGTAGTGTTTAAGTTAGTATCACTTTTCAATAGTGAAAGGAAAAGTAAAAATGAATCTTTTAGGATTTCATTAAAATCAGTTGATAATACACTGGAGAATTACTATTCAAGTTCAATAATGGCTTACCTCTGCTTTGTATGTTATACAAGGAGATTTTAGTTAGAGGAGTTTAAAAAAAAACAGTTAAGTCATATCAAGTTTTTAAAAATTGAATTCCTGCCATCTAACAGAATAAACATTTTTGAAAGCATACTGAAATTTAACTGCTTTAAACCACCATTTTATAATAGGTAATTGATATTTGATATAATATCAAGTAGTATTTCCTTGGACGTGGTACCCTACAACTTCTATGGAAGTGAAAACAAAAAAGATTAGGGGAGTTATTTAAGGAAGGAAAGAAAAATTCAGAGTCAGGGTGGCACCTGTGGCTCAAAGGAGTAGGGCGCCGGCCCCATATGCGGGAGGTGGCAGGTTCAAACCCAGCTCCTGCCAAAAACTGAAAAAAAAAAAAAAAATTCGGAGACAATGAATCAGACCAAAGATAGCTATTTCCTTCAGAGGGACCTGGTAGAAAACAGTGTCTTTCCTTAGGACTCTGCTTTGTTTTAGAGAAAAGGAACATTGTTATGTTACGGGATGAATATAAATACAGGACCCAGGGAGAAAAGGTGCAAAGTCTTCCAGCACAAAAATAAAAGATTAACTTGCGCAGGCACAAGAAATTAAACCTAAATACGCTGGAATTATGATTATTAAATTTCTGAAGCCTGGCTGGCCGGTTTATTTAATGCCTTCTCCCTTACTTCCACGTCCCACCTACATGTGTACAACGAGACCTGCATTTTCCTTGAAAAATAGAAAGAAGTCTAACCTACTTCCGACTACCTCCAAGGATGATTAGCCCCTTCTTCTGGCCACGAGCATGCGTTCCCTCTGTCACCCTGCACCTGTCTGACAGGGAACAGAACTGCTACCCCAGGCAACAGTACCGAGCGTCAGGGGTGCAAACTCTGGCCTGGCACCGGGTCACCCTTGAGGATGACGTCATGTCATCACGCTCCAGCATATCTGGTTACTGATGCTCTTCTTCAGATGTGCCAAATAGAAGCTGCAGAGCTTCTTCTGGGCAGCGCCGGCATTCTGGATGAAGGTTGTGTTAGTGACACAGATGACATTGAAACTAGGACATTATAAAAATTAGTTTACAATGAAAATTGCTCTTTGTCAGGAGTCTGGGTCAGACAGAGGATGATTCATCTGCGCACAAACCACCCCTGGCCGTAAAGTAGTGTGCACTGCTTGCTTGACACTAGGAAGAGTTTTATTCAAATGGATGGCCGAGATGTTATTTTTGGATCTGGTCAGAATCTTTCTCATTGAAATTGAATTCTAGGACATCATTACGTTCTACTTGATTTCCTCAATTATAGAGCTTTACCTCAAGTATCAACTATTCTCGACTACATTTTCACACTGTAAGTTTGCCAGAAAAATTCATGCCGGTTATTATTATTTTTATGAGTTTATACACACAAATATGAAACACACAAAATAGGCTAGAATTTATTAACATGAAACATTTAATACGAAAAGAGATAGGGCATTAGCAAGTTATATGTCACGAGCATATTGAATGTGCCCAATTGCTTTTAAATGTCTGAAGGATAACCATTATGTGCTATTATAGGGATTATAAACTATATTGAAGTAATATATTCAAGCATCCAAAAAATCAGAGTAAATAAAAATAATTCTGCTCATTGGCTCACAGTTAGGAAGGAATGAGAGTAATAACAATAAAATAATAATGTGCAGGGAAAGACCAATACATCCCGCAGCAGCCTGAGCTGCAGCAGCCCCTGATTCGAGGGAGGGAGCTGGAGGCTTCCAACTCATAAAAATGAATATTTGTCTGCCACGGACAGGCTGCACACGGCCTTTTCCCACTCTTGCCCTCCAGGGGCCTATTCTGACCTCCCTTTGTCCCTGTTGAGAGGGAGAACAGAGGGTAGGGCTATGGCTAAGAACGTTTTGCTCCAGAGCCTGTGACTCTGGGAGTCGCTCAGCAACCGTGTCTCCCGGGAGTCATTTAGCACCTGGATGGCACTGACCTTGCCACGCAGGACCTGTGATGAACATCTTACTCGGGCCTTACCTGAGGGTTTGTTCTCATTAGGACAAGGGACGTATGATTTCAAGCCTTATCGTGTAACAAATGGGAAAACGGAGGAATAGAGATGTTAAGTGATAACTCTTTTCGCTTCAATTTTTCCTAGGTTTTCCTTGCTGGGACCTAGAGTCACAATTTTCCAAGCTGGCAACTGTAGCCTTGTTAGCTAAAGAACACAGGATAGACGCGTGTGTTTAGGACAATTGTCTTTGTTTGCTGTAGCATTCCAGGCTTTCCACCATGCTGGTGTGGGCCTTCCCGTCTGCTTCACCTTGGAGCCTCAGGGGGGTGAGCAGCAGAGCCGAGGAGTCCCCTGGGCGGGGCGGGCCAGGCGGAGAATGCTCCTTGTCAGCCCTTGTTAGGCACAGTCACAGCCACTACAGCAGAAGATCAAGCTCATTACATGGAAACATTTTTTCTTATGGCAAAATGTATGAAAATCTTAAAGGTCAAGCTGTATGCTAGGAATTGTTGAGAAGCTTTGAAGCATTTGCTAACTGAATCATGAATTATAGTGTATGTTAGAAATGATTATGTTTAAAAATAGGGCACAGACACAGAGTTGAAAGTGACTTTGAAAATTCCCCTTATCCATGTACACAAGCAATCTTAGAAAGACGGGAATCTCTTCATTTATATATATACACATATATATTTGATGTAATTTTTACTTTAGGACAGTTTTGAATTTGTGGAAAAATTGCAAAGATAGTATATGGGTCATTACGAAAGTTTTGAGACACACAAATCAAGACAGGTAAAATCCACGGAAACAACTGAAGCCCTCCTAGCAACACTGATAAGACGCACAAGATGGAGCTTGGTACCATGTATCAGGAAGGATGCTGTCAAACGTTTCTTGGAAGTGAAATAATGAGCCATAACACGATCTGTCTCAAAACTTTCATAATGTCCTACATACAGAGAGTTTGTCTTCCTGAACTCCACACTCCGTTTCCCCTATTATTAACATCTTACATTAGTACCTTGTCACGAGTAATGCACCGATATTGACAGTGCTCCTTTTTTCAGATTTCCATGGCTCTCTTGTTTTCTTCTTGCCCCAGAACCCATCCAGGAGGCCGCATTACACTGAATCATTTCTCCTGCAGCTCCTCTTGGCTGTCACGCTTTCTCAGACTTTTCCTTGCTTTTGATGACCTTGACAGTTTTGAAAAGTACTGGTTAGATGTTGTAAATATTAGACGTCCATCCATTGGCATTTGTCTGATGTTCTTCTTGGTTTAGACGGAGGGTAGGGATTTTTGGAAGGAAAGTCACAGAGGTAAAGGGGAAAAATACTATCAAGATGAGTATCACTGTTGATGTTGACCCTAATCACTGGGCAGAGGTAGCGTTTGCCAGTTTTTTCTACTGTAAAGTTACTTTTTCATAGTGTATATACTCTTGGGAAGGAAGTTATGGTTCTTCTCTTTGAGGGAAAAGTACATCATTTATTCAAATCTCTTCTTCCTGGGAGGTTTGTCTGTCTGTCTCCCCCATGGGCTTATTTAGTCATTTATTTATATCAACATGGGCTGTCATATATTTACTTTATATGTTGAGTTATATTCTTTATTTTGATGCTCACTTTGTTCTAGCTTGGGCCACTGGGAGCTCTTTTAATTGGATCCTTTGTCCCTCTGACATAGACTCATCATTGTGGGTTGTTGAGAACTTTCTTACCATTTGGCAACATAAAACACTGAAGTCTAGAATTGGCCATTTCTTCAAAGAGTCTTGGATTTCTTTTTAATTAAAAAATAGATTCGAATCAAAGATTTGGGTGTTAGGTTGCTTGTTGTTATTGGGGAGTCTCTGCTATGAGGTCCCCTTAGCCATCAGAGCTTGCAAATACATGGGTATATACTAATCAATGTACACGAATATAAATACTTCTGCATGTAACCATCTGCATCTAGATAAGCTAAATGTGAGGTACACAACTCTAATCCATCATTACATGGATCTTTTAACCCTTTTCCCTTTGATTGAGTGTGAAATACCACTCCAATAGTGAGAAAACTGGCCTCACCATGTATTTATTTCTTAAATTCCAATTTATATGCATAATGATTTCAGAATTGTTAATCTGTACCCTGATGGGAGTAGCTTTATCAACCGGAGTACGTAGTTTACATACAGGTCTGTTTGTCTTTGGGCTTACAGACATCACTCATTCCCCAAGTTACTTCAGTCAGCACTTTTCTTGACCTACCTCAGTGATCCTGATCTGTGATATAGTTAAATTCTTTTGTCACATTCTGCATGCCGTCCTAGGATCTTTACCCTTCTACACGATGTACATACTCTTACATACATTACAGTTCATGCTTTGAGCTTCCTAATAACTGCCTCGTGCCTTACTTATCTTCTGAACTCTTTCCCATTCATCTTGAACCCCTGGCCTACACTGACGGATTTATCCAGTCTCTGTAGTGTTTTATTTTCTAGAATGTCAGATAAATGGAATCATACAGTATGTAGCCTTTTCAGACTGATTTCTTACTTAGCAATAAGAAATTGAGATTCGTCCATGTCTTCGTATAGCTTTATATCTCATTCTCTTTTATTGTTAAATAGTATCTCACTTTATAGATGTGTCTGAGTTTGATTATCCAGTGAGCTTTTGAAGGACATCTTGGTTGTTTCCAATTTTTGGCAATTATGAATAAAGCTGTTATAATTATTCCCAAGCAGGTTTTTGTGTGGACACAAGCTTTCAGATTTTTTGGGCGAACACCTAGGGGCACAATTGCACAATGAAGCTATGCTCATCTTTGCAAGAAACTAGAAAATTCTCCTTCAAAGTGACTTTACTGTTTTGCATTCCTTGCAGGAATGAATGAGAGTCCCTTTGTTTCCTCATAACCCCAACACTATTCTTCAAAAAAGAAAAATTTTCTACTTTATTTTATTTTTTAAAGTTGTTTCAGATAAAAGGAGCTTTATAGAAAGAACTCAACCATCTCATTGACATATAAGGTAAAGAAAGATAGACTTTTTTTGTCGCATGGCTTTTTGAGAAGTCTCTCTCATGCAGTTTGTTCTCTACAAAGCAAATATGAGTCAATTCAGGCTATGGCTAGGATATTGACTGACTTGCCAGTTCTTGGTCCATTCATTTTTTAAATTTATTGCCAAATAAAGCCAGGATGACATGGTTCTGGAATTGTGTCACTTGGACACTCTGGGCACACGGAATTCTATTCTGTCAGATAAAGAAGTTAATATGCTAAATAACCTAATTGATATGTAGACAGTTTTTACTTCAAAAAGTCCATGGAGTGGTGACTGCAAGGATTAGGAATGGAGTTCCACCTTTGTCTGACCTCAAAACCCCATTGTTCACCATTAGGTTTTACAGTGCAGTTTATTTATTGCCCTCACAAGCCTAAGATGAACAGAAACATTTCATAATTGCTGGACTAATGATCGTTCTTGAAAATTTTGTATAAACATGTAAATTTTATTTATCATTTGTGGCAGATTCTTGACATCTAGAGCAAAGGTAACTTTGGTTCCATAAAGACTAATAATTATTGGAAAAGACCACAGCATGTTAGTCTACAGAGAGTTTTATTGGTGTTAGAAGTTTTAAGTTTTAATGAAGTCCAACCCATTAATCTGTACTTTAATTGACGGTGCTTTGTATGCTGTATCCAAAAATCTCACTACCTAATCCAAGGCCACCTAGATTTTCTTCTATGTTTTCTTCCAGAAGTTTCATAGCCTTAAATTTTACGTTTAGATCTGTGATCCTGAGGACCACTGGTTGAAGAAGACTATCTTTTCTCCAATGAACTGCACTTCTGTCAAAAATCAGTTGACTATATTTTTGTGGGTAAATTCTTGGTTTCTCTATTTTATTCTATTGATCAATATATCTATTCTTTCACCAGTTCTATGGAGTCTTGATTACTGTGCCTTTATAGTAAGTCTTAAAATCACCTAATGAGTCCTCTGACTTTGTTCTTCCTCAGTATCATATTATTCCAAGTCTTTTGCATTTTCATATAAATTTTGGAATCAAGTTGAAAATTATCTGCTAAACAATTTGCTGGAATTTTGACTGTGATTGTTTTACTCTATAGATAAATTTCTCAAGAACTCATATCTTTGTAATATTGAGTATCCCCATCTATGAACATGAAATTTTATCGATCTTCTATGAATTTTATTTAGATCTTTCTATTTAGATCTTCTGTGATTTCTTTCATCAGTGTTTTGTAGTTTATTGTAAAATCCTGAACATATTTTGTTAGATTTATATGGTACAGTATTTCAATTTTTAGTGTGGCATCTTAAGTGATGTTTATTAAAGATTTCATTTCTAATTGTTCATTAATGCTATAAAGAAAAGCATTTGACTCTGGATATTGAGTTTGCATACTGAGACCTTACTATACTTACTTACGAATTCCAGGAGGTTTTGGAGTAGATTCTTTGGAATTTAACACATAAAAAATTTGGTCATATGTAAATAAAGTCAATTTTTTTTCTTCCCAATCTATATACTTTCATATTTTTCCTTTTTTGTTTTTCTTTTTTCCCTGAGACTTGGTCTTACTTTTGCTCAGGCTGGTCTCAAACTCTTGAGCTCAAGCAATTCACAAACGTCAGCCTCCCAAAGTGCTAGGATTATAGGCATGAGCCACCATACCCAGCCCCCAATCTATGTACTTTTCATTTAGTTTTCTTGTCTTATTACACTAGCACAGATGTTTATGAAAGTAAACAGGAATGGAGAGAAAGACCTTCTTTGCCTTACTCCTGATCTTAGAGGGAAACTATCCAGCCTCCGTCATTAGGCATAATGTTAGGCATAGTATTTTTTGTTTTGTTTTGGTTTTGGGTTTTTTTTTTTTGGCCAGGGCTGGGTTTGAACCCACCACCTCTGTATATGGGGCTGGAACCTCCCTCCTCCTTGCTTTTTTTTTTTTTTTTGTTGTTGTTGTTGTTTTTTGAGAGTCTCACCATGTCGCCCTGAGTAGAGTGCTGTGGCGTCACGGCTCATAGCAACCTCAAACTCTCGGGCTTACGTGATTCTCTGGCCTCGGCCTTCCAAGTAGCTGGAACTACAGACATCTGACACAATGCCTAGCTATTTTTTGGTTGCAGTTGTCATTTTCTTGTTTAGCTAGCCCAGGCACAAACCCACCAGCCTTGGTGTATGTGGCTGGTACCCTACTCACTGAGGTACCAAGCCAGGGCATAGTTTTTTTTTTTTTTTGTGCCAAGTTAAGAAGCTTCCTCTCTATTCTTAGTTTGCTACAATTATTTATCATGAATGGGTTCTGGATTTTACCAAGTGTTTTCTCAGAAACAATAGATATGATCATATATATTTTTTCTTTAGTCTGTTGATGTGGTAGATTACTTTGATTAATTTTAGAATGTTGAATCAGTCTTGCACTTCTAGAATAAATTTCATTTTTGTTGTGCTTATATAATTCTTTTTGTACTGTTGAATTTGACTTGCATATATATTCTGGAAGACTTTTTGATCTCTGTATTAGTTTTTTATTGTTTCTGTAACAAAGTATCGTAGAATTATTGACTTAAAACTGCACACATTTATTCCCTTGTGGTTCTAGAGGTCAGAAATCCAAAATAACTTTCATGAGGCTAAAGCAAGACTATTGGCAGGGCTAGTTGCTTTTTAGAGCTACAGCAAAGAATCTCCAGTAAAATCATCTGGATTTGATGTTTTCTTTTTTTGGAAGGTTATTAAGGAATGATTCAATTTTTTAATAGATATGGGGACAGTCAAGTCATGTAGTTTTTCTTATGTGAGTTTTGATAGTTTGGGTCTTTCAAGAAATTGGTCCATTTCATCTAAATTGTCAAATTTGTGAGCATAAAACTATTCATAGTATCCTTTATTATCCATGGGATCTGTAGTAATAACGTGTCTTTGATGCTTCTAGTTTGTTTATTTATTTTTCTTATTTCAAACAGTTAGAAATTTACCAATTTTATTATTCTTTTAAATATTGTTTTTTGTTTTCATTGATTTTCTCCATTATTTTCCTTTTCTTGATTTCCTTAATTTCTGCTTTAGTTTTATATTTACTGTCTTCTACTTAGATTCAATGGTTTTTCTCTCTTTAGTTTTCTGTAAAGGAAACTTACATTATTTAGTTTAGATCTTTTTTCCCATAATATATGCATTCAACATTATAAATTGTCCCTTCAGTACTGCTTTTGCTGTTTCTCACGAATTTTGATAAGCTGTATTTTTATTTTAATTGGGATCTAAATATTTTTAAATTTCTCTTGAGACTTATTCTTTGACTCTGGGTTATTTGGGTGTAAATTATGTAATTCCAGATATAGAGCAATTTCTACCTGTCTTTCTGCTATTGATTTCCAGTTTAATTAATTCAGTTTTTGTCTGTGGAGATACCTGTTTAATTTTTATTCTTTTATATTGTATGACATATGGTTTTGGCCAAGTAAGTGAATGATCTTGGTAAAAGTTCCACGTGTGCTTGAAAAAAGTAAGTATTCTGCTATTATAGGATGGAGAATTTTACAGATGTCTACGAGATCAAGTTGATATGTAATGCTGTTCATGTAATCTATATACTTACTAATTTTCTACCTACTATCAGTTACTTAGAAAGAGGTGTTGATCTTTCCAACTATAATAGTGGATTTATCTATTTTTCCTAGTAGGTCTATGAGTGTTTTTTTTTTTTTAATATTTCAAATTAGCATGAGGGAACAAATTTTTGGTTACGTTGTTCTTACTTCCAAGGTAAAGTTCAAGTTATATTTGACACCTTCACCCAGGGGGCATGCTGAACACCCTCACATTATGCACATTAGGTGAAAGCCTGACAATTGTCCTCTCCTGCCTTCCCTCTTTCTCCTCTCCCCGTCCACTTGCTAGACTGTATTTGTGCTTCACCTTTCATGTGGACTGTAATTGTTTATATATTAGTTTCATTTTAGTATTGAGTACATTGCATATTTTTTTTCCATTCTTGAGATACTTTACTACGAAGATAGAGTTGAAATACAGTTTTATGAGTTTTTGCTTTATATAGTGTGACACTGTATATTAATTACATGCATGTTTAGGATTGTTATGTATTCTTGGAGAATTGGCCTTTTATTACTATGTAATACCTCTTTTTATCACTAATAACCTCCCTTGTTTTGAGTCTACTTTTTCTGAAATTAATATAGCTACTCCATCTTTCTTTTCATATTTCTTATCATATTATAAATTTTTCCATCTCTTTACTCTTAGTCTCTTTCAAAAATGTGTTTCTTGTAGACAACATATAGATGAATCTTGTTTTCTTATCCACTCTGACAATTGTTGACATTTAATTGGTTTATTTAAGGCATTCACATTTAAAGTGACAAAGTTATTATTCATAAAGTTATTTGTATCTAGCAAGAGCCTTTTTTCCTATTTTTGATTGATTGCATTTGTTTGTTTTTCTCACTTTTCCCTTTCTTCTCTCATTTTAATTGAGCATTTTATATAACTGTCTTATCTTCATTTTTCATGTGTAAATTATACTTCTTTTATGAAATTTTAAAATGTTTGTCTTAAAGTTATATTATCCATTTTTAAATAATCTAAATTCTGTCTCTTGTTACATTATTCTCATTCACTTTATTTATCCCTATACTATATATATCAATGCATTCTTACTATTGTTATCTTAGACATTTACCTTTTAAATTAATTAAGAATAAGAAAAGTAAAATATTTTATTTTACCTTCATTTTTCTTTTTCCAATGCTTTTCTTTTTCTTTATATACATACAGTTTTCTCATCTTTACAATTTTTCTTCTATCTAAAGAATACCTTTTAGGGGTGGCGCCTGTGGTTCAAAGGAGTAGGGTGCCAGCCCCATATACTGGAGGTGGTGGGTTTAAACCTAACCCTGGCCAAAAACTGCAAAAAAAAAAAAAAAAAAAAAAAAAAAAAAAAGAAAGAAAAGAAAATAATACCTTTTAACATTTCTGTTTGAGTAGGCTTATTGACAATGAATCCCTTCAACTTGGGTTTTCTGAGAAAGTCATGATTTCTCCTTAATGTGGAAAGACAATTACTTTGACTCTAGATTGGTGAATTTTTTTTTTACTTTTAACACTTCAAAATATTTTATTTTACTTTATTCTTGCTTTCTGTAATTCTTATTCTTTTTTCTCCATAGGTAAGATATCTTTTGCTGTTTTTTTTTTCAAGATTTTGCCTTTGTTTTCCATTTTCTGCAGTTTACATGTTTTATGCTTAAGTTTTTTTATTGTTGATTTGTTTTAATCTGTGCACTAAAATCTATTCTAATGTTTGCAGTTTTACTTCAAATATTTCTCTTGCTTTGTTTTCTATTTTTTCTCCTTCAGAGGTATTTTGATTATGTATAATATTTGTCACACTTTTGAAATTATCCCACAGTTATTAACTTTTTCTTATTTTTTTTCTCTTTGTATTTAAGTTTGGGAAGTTACTACTGATCTATCTTCAAGTTTATTGATTCTTCATTATTGGAAAGTTTCTAGTTTTCTATTGAGTCCATTAATGGCATGCTTCATAACTATTACTGTGTTTTTAATTTTTAGAATTTCTTTCTAATTCTTCCTTAGAAAACTCATCTCTCTGTTTTTATAAACCATTTGTACTTGCATGTCATCTATTTTTCTCATTAAGGCTCTTAACAAATTAATCATAATTATTTAAAATTCTCTAATAATCCCAATATCTGTGTCATTTCTGAGTCTGATTCTAATGATTGCTTTTGCTCTTCAGATTATGGGAGTACAGGTATGCCTTTTTGTTGCATGACTTGCAATTTCTTGTTGAAAGTTGGGCGTATTTTAATGGGGAATAGTAACTGAGCTAAGTAGGTCACTATTGTGAGTATTTAAGAAATCTGACTAGGAGTTTGTGCTAATATGTGCACATTATTATTATGAGAAGTTTCAAATTTCTCTTTTGTTATTGTTTTTTCCCCTCATTGCCTTTGGGCTTCCCTAATACTCCTCCTCAGCGTTTGCATCTTGTAACTTTAATTCATTGTTATCATTCCAAAGCTTTGTTGGTGTTCAAATGTGGGGAAAGTAAATAATTTTATTGTTTTCCAGTTAAATCTTGGGGGTTTAGTAAGCCTGTTTCTTGGGAATCTGACCTTTGGGAAATGTATCTCTCTCTCTCTCTCTGGTTTTTTTTTTTGAAACAGTCTCACTTAGTAGCCCTGGTGTTGAGTACATGACATCATAACTCATAGCAACCTCAAACCCTTGGGCTCAAATAGTCTTCTTGTTTCAGTCTCCTGAGTCATTGGGACTGTTGGACCCACCACAGTGCTTGGATACTTTTTCTGTTTTTAGTAGAGACTGGTAGTCACATTGCTCAGCCTGGTCTCAAACTCCTGAGCTCAGGCGATATATCCACCTGGGCCTCCCCGAGTGTGAGGATTAAAGGTATGAGCCACCATGCTGCGGGAAGTGTTTCTCTAGTGGCCTAACTACCCCACTCTCTCCCATCTAGTCTCTTCTTTGGCTGCAGAGTTCCCAGTCTATTTCCTTGAAGCTTAACTCTTTTGGGATATTTTTTCTCCCTTAGGTAAAGTAGGAAGGCTATAGGGCTAAATGTCCCTCCTTTGGTTGGAATAAGGCTCTGGTAAAGTCGTTTTCCCTGGGGCTCAGGCTTTTGTTACGGAGAAGACTCTGAGAGTATTTCACTATAATCATTCTTCCTCCCCGTTAAAGACCTTTAACTGTATCTTTCTCAAATTTTCACTGTGAGAGCCTGGTGGAGTTCCTAGAAGTAAAGCCTAGGAGTATGGAGCTCTCCCTAAGACTATGGTTCCTAGGAGTTTCTTTCTTTCCTGCAATCCAAATTCAATTTGTCAAAGATATTCTTTAAGAGTTCTTACTAGTTCATGATTCCAGGGGCTTCTTCACCACTTAAGTACTGCATTTTGCCATATTTAATTTGATCCCGTTTATAATGTGCTCTCCCACTCAGGAAAATGCCCTGTGAGAAAGTGGCCAGCTCTTGGCCAGGAGATATCTGAGGAGGACTAATCCTCCCTGGTAAATATGCAACTCGCACCTCCTTCCTGTAGCCACACACTTCATGAAGGCTGCCCATTCCCTCTCTCCTGGGAGCCCTCCTTCTCCAATTCCACCCAATCATGTCAGGGGCTACAGATGAGACGGCCACTTGTGTGGCTGGCACAGTGGGAGCTTTTGAAGCCTCTCAGCCTGCACGGAGCTCTCTGTCTCCTCTAGATGGCTGGGCCTTTGGCCTTGACCCTTGATCCACATGGCTGTGGCCCACATTGCCAGTGCTGCCGACTCCCCAGATTATGGTGCTTGGTGAATGATGCTCTGGTTGCTCCTCCAAATTCTGGATCCCTCTGGATTAGAACCCTGAGCCCCCAGTGGACCCAGGAAGGAGGGTATCGCAGCCCTGGGATGCCCACTGGGATTCCCTGTCTGCACTGTACTATCCATGTATAATTCAAAACCTTATTTTTTCCCCTCAAAAATTTGAGCAAAAAAGTACACATTATTCGTAGCAAAATACGGTACATCTCAGTTGCAGTGTATCAGATGTTCTTGTTCTCCAAATTTCCAGATGGTAGTTTTTCCTGTAACTCAGATTCTCTGAAAAATCCAAGGAGAGTCACTGATTTTCAGTTTTGTCAGTTCCTTTTCCCTGTTGGTGGACAGGGTGATGACTTCTAAGCACTTTATATATTGTATGGAAACTAGAAATCTGTATCTATTAATTATTTCCCTGTATGTAATGCATAGCTTTGGCAATGCATGCTGTGTTTATACCATCATTATTATTTCCATGATTGCAATTCTTTCTTAATTATTTTTCTTTGCTCTTGTTGGAAACAAAATACTTACTCATTAGAAACTCCATACCAGAGTTTGGAGGTTTGGAAGTCTCCTTTGTTTGATGGCTATTAATCAGCTAAACAAATTCTAGACAGTCAAAAGAAACTAACTGGAATGGATTTCTTACACTGGAAGAGTTCAGGTCCAACAGCATAAACAGAGTACTAGCATAAAAGGATGGGCAGAGTACCAAGAGAGCGGGGAGGGCATGTAAATCAGACTGCGGGGGGGGGGGGGAGAGTTGGGAGGAGTTGACAGAACCCAAGCAGGAGCTGAGGTAGGTGGAATGAAGTTTGGGGAGGAAGGAATGAGGAGCATTTAGGTATGGGAAACACCATGTGGCAGCAAGAAGGACCCGGGAAGAAGCACACAACTCACCAGGAATGGCATGAAGAGGAGTACTACCTGTGGAGGAGGGTGGGCTTTGCTTGGGCACCTGAACTTTATCCTGAAATCTAGGTGGGAGCCATTGAAGGACACTGGGCTGCAGTGTCCTTGGCTTTTCATTTTATATTGGCAACTGTGTATTGAGGGGAGGACAGGGTGGAGCAGCTGGGGCAGAAGCAGACATTCAGGTTCAGGACCCAAGGTGTTTGAAAATTCAGGAGGGTCTGGATTAAGAAGGTGACATGAGGGTGAAATAAGGGGAAATATGTGAGAGATTAATGTGCACTTATTGTCTACATGGGGGAAGTGGGATAAGAAAGGGTAGAGAGTCTAAGGGGGAGTCCCAGGTCTCTGATTTCATGATAGGGGGTGTAGTAAATAATAGTGTCATGTTCTGAGATGGGGAACATTGGAGGAGCAGGAGCAGGTTATGTCTGAAAAGCGAGGAAGAAAGGCAGGAATGGTTTTTCTACGTATTTCAAAAGGACCATAGAATACTTATGGAAGTGTTCTAAAATCTGCTGCAGACTGAGGAAGAGGCATCAATAGAAAGTGCTTCCATCATTTTGATAAATCAAGTTGCATAAATTTCTACTCTTGAACAGAAATTAGAAATTATAAGCATAACTAAATACCAAAATCAAGTGCAGGATCTAGTTTCAGACCATCCCTTTTCAGAGAAGCCTTGTCATACTCAGCTGTAATATCTCCAGCAAGAACTTCTTTTTGGACAACTAATTACTGGGCTGGAAGACCTGCCTAAAAAGATAAGAAAATAGGCAGTGGAAACAAACACAGAGTAAATATTTCTTTTGATTGTTTTCTGATTGATTCATGAGGGAAATTAGGAAAGGAAATGTCGTACTTTTTTCAGAATTCCTTTACATATATAACTATACATTTAGTTGTTCAGAATTGTGAAAAATACAACTAAAATGCTAGAAGACCACTTAATCTATAAATATTAGAAAATCATTTTATCTGACCAATGAGTAAAATTTAATAAATACGTTTCTTTGTAGTCAATGATCAACATATTTTCTTTCTCCCAACGTTCTTGATAACCTTCATTGAAAGTAATCTCTCACCTTCTTTGAAGTCCTATAAATGCTGCTCATATAGCATTTGAGCTTTCTACTTTATTCTATGTTTATTTTACGTTGTCATCTTGTTTTTATTTTTAGACCGTGAGCTTTCCAGGAGCAGGAATGAATAACACATAATAGGTGATTAATAAAAAATAATGTTTTAAGAAACATTTACTGTGTGTTCATGATGTGCTTAAGAAATAGCTGTTAAGGAGATGGCATGTTATTGTTTAATAAGTTTAGATTGTGGCTTTTCTGAATAATCAGGGACCTCTTTGGAAAGAAATCCTATTAAGTAAAGAATTACACCAGATTCACGTTCTTTGAAATTGAGAAAATCATTATTTGATTACAATCCACCAGAGAGTGCAGGCATTTTACTTTTAACATGAAGACATATTTTTGGTGGCAAACACAAATGGAAGACTGTATAATAATAGATGACCGAAAAGAAAAAATAAACAGCAACAAAAAACCTTGAGTGCATTGACATTGGAGCACACAAAGTCTGGTCACAAAGAGAAGTCCTGTGAACCTGTAGGGTGATATACTAACCTAGCAACACAATTTCAGTTAGGGATATACTAAAAGTTACAGGTTTTTTGGTACCATAATGAGAACTTGTATGTCTAATATTACTTCGCATTTGTCAACGACAATGGGCTCCCTTTTACGTTAAGCTGCTCTTGAAACATTGGAGCTGTAAGGTTTTACTGATACCGGTTTTAAGTTATGCATTGGCAGGTTCACCTCTGCTCTGTTCAATTCACAGAATGAATGAAAACCATAATCTAAACCTATACTGCATTGGTTAAAGGTTTACCAAACGAGTTCCCATGGTTTCCTTTCCTCACTAAATGCATGCCCGCATGCTGGAAAACACCTCTGAGGAGGAATGTGTCCTGGCCTCTCGGCCTGGGGGTACATTATTTCAAGCATATCGGGCTGCCTGGGCTAGTGCTTTTTACATGGGAAACATCTAAAGACCCTGTTCCCTCGCAAAGGTTTCAATAAACATCCAAATAAAGTGGATTCCTTGTTTGGCTTTGTTTTGATTTTGGGGATAGAAACTCTGACATGTTTATTCATTTACATTGTTTTAGATCCCACAACTAAACGAAAGAGGAAGGGATCACCAATAGTTTATTTACACAAATCAACACTGGCCTTTGAAAATCATTTTTATTAAAAGAAATGTTGTTGTAAGTCCATTAGCTGGTGCTATTTGTAAGACTTTTAAATTATTAAACATAACTTTTTAAGTATCATAATTTCAGTGGACTAGCTCAACTGAATCTGAAGGTAAAAAAGGGCTTCCTTTAACATTAAGCTACTATGCATAATAATGCTCCAGAAATCAAATGAATGCCACAAGCCAATGTCAATGAATTTTGTAATACCATGTTTTCCTGTGTGTTTTTTTTTACGTTCTGAATTTTCCTTTCTTTTTCTCTTTAATTTGTGAATAAATTCATATATGATGCCTTAAACTTCAAAGATAAACTCATTAGTTACTTAATTACAGTATGATTTCACATTAGAGATGCTTTGCTAGGTTTGGGAATATCACTCGGTGAGGTTCTGATTAATGCACTACCATGAGCAAAAGCAACAGATTAACAACAGCGTGGAAACACATGAATTCCTCACCAAAACTCTCAATAGTACAGTCATGGGTGTTTCAATTATTTTACAAGTTTGGCATTCTTTTTCTACCTAGTGGAACGAAAATGTTAACTCATTAGCTCTGAAAGAAGCTTAGGAAATCATGGCTGATACATATTACACTCTATTAAATTTTTTTCTTGATTGTAATGCCTGCTTTCTTTTTTATAACATGATGGAGTTTTATTTTACATTACAAGAAATATGATCAAACATCCCCACAAATTTTCAAATTTTGCCATTTTGTCATTTGACTAAATTTTGAAATATTTGTGGGGTGACTAAAATGTCAGAGCTCTACTAGTTCTGTTAATTCATTCTTTTTTCAAGATAATATATGAAACATACTGGGGAGTGGGATATATTATAATCTGGAATTTCGTTCTCAAACAGAGACTTTTTAAGACACTAAGATATTTTAAAAAAAATCACAATGCCTTTTTGTTCCAAATTTGTTTTTCAACATCGTATGTTCTTAAAAACAGTTAAATTATAAACATAGTGTCTTTGTATTTACAGCCGTGGTGCTTTTAATATGGAAGTTCATGCTATGTCTTTCCATTCTCCACTTTATCTGAAAACACAGAAGAGATCAGTGGACATACTCTGCAGGCGTCTTAGAGGCAAAGCTGAAGTCCGGGAAAGCTTTGGTGGGCGGCCTTCACCGTCCAGGCCCTTGTGAAGGAACCTTCTGTCCTGCAGTGGGACTGCAGCTTCTTGGAAAGGGGAGCCATTTATCACAGTCCTAAATGAAAGCATTCTTTAAACACAAATGTCTTTTTCTCTCTTTGTCTAATTACTGAGAGGAAAAGTGAGAAGGAAACGTCAAAACAGAGAAACAGTGGTGAGTGGAAAGAGCGGCCACTCCGGAGCTCAGCCAGCTTTTGTGAGGGTCTGGGCGATTTGTCAAATGGTTGTGGCATAAGTCAAGCTCTGAGGTTGAAAGGTCTTGACCTAAGGAGTCCTGGAATCAGACAGTGTAAGCAAGGGGTCTGCCAGAATTTTCAGCTATAGTGGAGATGAACAATGATGGGAGCTGGACATAACAAAACCTCATTTACATAATTCAGGTAAGTAATTTTATTGAAACTGACAAGGATGTGACAGGCTCAGAAAAAGAAGAGAACACACTCTTGCTGGGAACCACTAAAGCTCCTCAGTTAGGTATGTGAAAATAAATGACAGCTAATCTCTTCACTAAGAAATCTGTAAACAATGCCATTTTACCCAGGACTCACCCATGACCTTTTGTAGAGCTGGTTAGAGATTCTTTAGTCCAGTCTTCCAGAATATAGCAAACAAAATGGACTAAATTCAAATTATATTTTAGGGTTTAATTGATAATAATTACTTACTTGAATAGGAGCTCCTTCCAAGGCAGTGCTACATAGAGAAAGAGTAGAAACTTTTTAAAGGATGGTGATCAAAGATTTGAGATTTCTCCTGTATGAAACCTTATTTTTTACTTAATAATTATTTGGGGGGGAATCATTTTAATTTAATCAACTTGTACAAAGAATATAAAAGGTGAAATGCCTTTAGCACTTGAGTCTGCTGACCAGTTGGTTTTTTTAGCTGTTTTTTTTTTTTTTCAAAAAATGTGGATTTAAGCAAGGGGTGAATTTAATATTGATGCATATAATTTGAAAAATTAAAGTACTTAATTCCTAACTAATGAATATCAGTTTTGAATTTTGATAAAGTGTTATAGCATCAGCTAGATGTACAATGAGATTTTATATAGCCTGGATATAACTATCCATGCAAAAGCCACTCAGATGATAAGGTTATCAGTAAAAGGGTTTCCTTGTTTTAGATAAGAAAAGCTAAGTTCTTAAAAGCACTTTCCATGTTTTTCATATTTGCCTTTGCTTTTACATGTGGATCACTGGGAGACAGCTTCATATCTTTTCTAATCCATGCTGCTCTCTAGTCATTGGTGACTTTTATAGGCCAGGGCAGTAATGGATGGAAATAGTAATCAGGCTAGGGAAGAATGCTGCTCTAACCTAGTTTGCCAGAGGAGAGCTATGTCTGCTGTGCCCTTCAAATATGCAAAAAATATGAAACCCACTTAGTCAGATGTGAGTTGCAAAATCTCCAAGCCTTTCTGGATAGCAAACATACAATCACTCCTTCTGCAGTGTATGGAATACATGTATATAGTTTGACCAAAATGTGGATCGTTCCATTGAATGGGAAGCAGTTGAGAGTTCTGGCTAGATCAAATGTGGATCTCAGTATTATAAGCAGGCTAATGCATAATTCATGAGGCTTAATGAATATTCCAATTCATGACAGCCAACTGGCTCCATAGGTCACACCTCCCAGTCTCATATAAATAAAGAATGAGATACTGGAAAGCATACCAGCTGAACCAAACTGAGTGCCAAAAACATGCATATTAATGAGGCACTATAATAGATACTTGACTCTTTGGAAGTGCCTATATTGGTTTCCAGCTACAGAGGGAAAGAAAGTTCACAATGTACCTTTAAACACACCATACTGTGCACCATAAAATACAGCTCTTTCTATGAAATATGGAATCAAATTATACTGATGTGATTTCAGATTCAGTCATTAACTCCATAACATCCCCTGACACTCCATCAACATTGAAACATTCTGGAAAGATCCCCGCCCCCTGCTCCCATGTTCCTTTGCAAATCTCAACTTGGTAACTAGGGAGAGGAAGTCCTTCCACAGTGCTGTTCTTTTATGCGTTCTGTGTAGACCTTGGAGCAGGATGAATGGTAGCTCAGATGAATACATTTGTGCCATTTTTCTTGGCCCCAGACGATGTTTCCTCACTACCATGACATCTGAACAGAAGGAAAAAACATCTCCCTTTTGTAGCAGGCTAATTTAATTTGTACCTTCCACCTAGGGGTAAATATGTTTGTCTGTCTGTCTGAGCTTTTTGCCCACTTTCTTTTCTCACGGGAAGCCCTACTGAGTCGAAAGCAGGAAATTGCTTAGTGCTCTAACTTTATTTTAAAGTAATTTAATTTTAAGCCTTCTCACACCCACCCTAAATTGAAGCAACTGTTGGAAACCCCTCGGGACACCCTTAATGACTTCTGCGAGTCTCCTGTGTCACAGATGTCAAAGGCTTGTTGTTTCCAAGGTATTTTATCTTTTGGAATAGATGGTTTTAAAGAGACTGCTTTGGGCTGTTTTACCAACAGAAGATGTGCATTTGTTTTTAAATAATGAAGAAAAAAATATAGTTGGTTTTTAAATTGACCCATATTATTCAAATCCCTATTCCAAGTCATTGATCTTTACTTGATCTTTAGTTGATCTTGCGTATTATTTGTGGTTTGACCTTGTTTGATGTGGGGAGTTCGTCAAAGATTTAAAGTAAGAAACCAACAGACAGACCTTTTCCTGAATACAATAACAGTAATACATAACTCAAAAACTTAAACATATTAGGTGTCTGTTGTGGGAATTGCTGCTCTGTCTTAAGGTATGCAATATATCAGAGTGAATATCACATTAAAATTATGTCTAGTAACAAAAGACTACTTATTCATAAAGTTTAAGAAGGGGGAGAATTTCAAGTTGAATGGACTTATCAAAATGCATTTTTCCCTTTTTTATGTTTCTGAGTACACATTTTAATTAAATTCTCTTTCACGGTACTTATATCTCTTTATTGTCCTTTTAATATTTAGAGAGATGATCACAGTTAATAATTCCACATTATAAGAAACAAGACTGACCCTTGACTTTTTATTATAGCATAATTTTTTATTTAAAAGAAAAAAAAGAAAAATATTTAAAAATTTTTTTTATTGATTTGTTTTTAATGTAAAAGACCATTTGGGAATGTAATTTTACTTTGTAATATGAAAATCTATAACTACCCATAAACATACCAATCTTTTTTTTGGGTTCCATGCTATAATTTAGATTTTTGTGTATGTAATTTAATATGAATATTAATTATAATCATGTTAATAATAAAGTTGTATTAATGGAACTTGAATTCTGAATGAAATGATGTTAGTTCACAATACACATAAGAATATTAAAATGATTTTTTTATTGAGCAAATATTTAAAATTTCCTAGATTCAAAATATTTAAGTATCTTTAGGTGAAACTACATTTAAGATATGACTTTTTCTAAAGAAGGTTTTAGACTTTTTCTAAATAATCAAAAAGAATATTACAGTTGGGTATAAGAATTTTTCATTACTTTTATCAAGTATCAGTTTTGAACTCAGATCCGTGTTTTTTCTAAACATGTCAAACGTATTGATCAATTCTAGAATTATCAACAAACAACTTTATTCGTAAGGCATTAGTTTTGATGAGGGAGTAAAATTTAGTTAGTGTGATTTAAGTTAACTAGAAATGTTACACTTAATTTGTTTCTAGGGAAATTTTTATGTTTTTTGTACAAATTGACTTCACCAGAAGAGAGCCGCTTGTCATGTGATAACACGGACTTTACAGCTTAATTCAAAACTGTACATTAAGGCAGCCACCAGTTTGTTAGAGTCAAAACCTGAAGTTGGCAGAGTATTTCTGCAACTGGCCAGATAATAAATATTTTAGGCTTTGGGGGCCTCATATGGTTTCTGTCACATATTACTTTTTATTTTGCTTTGTTTTACAATTCTTTAAAAATTTAAAAACCATCTGTAGCTTGAGGACCATACAAAAACAGACCGTGGGCCTGATTCAGAGCTGGGGGTAGTTTCTCAGCCCCTAATCTAAGTTTTTTAAGACTTTGTTTAATGTAGCAAAACATCTGCTTAAACTCAGACACATTGTTATACAGATGAGTGTTTCAAGCTCAAGGTTTCTTAGTTTATTTTACGCGGTGCTATGGTTCATGCAGAAATATATGGCCTGCAAGGCTTAATCTAGATATTCTAATTGGAGGACTTAACAAAGCATTAACTTTTAGTACTTACTCATGACAGTCCCCAAACTGCTATCCTATGTCCTATGATACATGATACTCTTTTAATGAAAAATGAATTTGTTGCTGTGGTAGTGGTGGTGGGGCATCTGGATGACTTTCCACAGAGCCCTAGCTTTCTCACTTTGTTACAAAGTGTAAGATTCTATGTAAACATTTCTCAATTCATTCTAAAGCAGGGGTGTTCAACCTGCAGCCCCACGGGCCACATGCAGATTATTTGAGGACTGTTCTCATCTATGGTGTTGAATATTGTGAAAAGCATGCATGGACCTTGCCTTTTGCTCATTAGTTTTTGTTAGTGTTTGTGTATTTACTGGGTGGCCCAAGACAATTCCAACTTTTCCAATGTGCAGCAAAAAAAAAGAGAAAAGGTTGGACACTCTTGTCCCTCAGGTAAAATACCACATGATATTGTACCAACCTTTATCATACTTTTGGAATTAGTCTTTAACACACATTTAAGGCCAAAAACCTTTAATACTAAATAACCTTGAGAGTTCAATGAATTCAGGATGTTTTCCCAACAATTACTATTAATGTATCAGTAAAGTACTCTTTTTAAAATTTTCAGACTAACATGATACAGACTGCCTCTGCCTGACATTTCCAAAATAGTATGTTTGAAAAGGCAAGTCTTTCCTCTTTGTAAGAATGGCTTCCTTTAAATAGAAACATAATGAAGTGAAGATTATAATATAAAAATTCATTGTTTAGCTTACCTTAGCCTCACTGTCAGCACAGTGTATATTTAGTAGCTGTGCTTTGGGGCCAAATCTTCTTGAAATCCACAGTACTCAGGTCCTCCTTGCAATGCCTGTTTTTCTCAGGCTCTGCACTTACCACGTTCTCACGGTTCTCTCTCACCATGTCTGGGGCTGGAACGCTCACCGAGCAAGAGCTGAATGTGAAATGGAGATTCACAGTGTGATGAGTGGAAGAGAATTTGGCCTTTAGGCAGGTTGTTATTTTAAATGCAGTGCCAAAGATATTATTTCATTTTACAGCAATCCTTAAGCTCTCATATTTTGTCTTAAAACAAAAAACAGCATGGTCTGATGGTCACAGGCTTGGGCCAAACAAGCAGCAGCAATAGGAAAACTACTCTGACCCTGCAGCTGGTGGTTAGGAGTGAGAGAGGGTGAGTCTAATGGGGAGCCTTTGCCTTAGAAGTATTAACAGAACTGTAGGAATGAATATTTTTAGTGGGTGGGTTATCCTGGACCTTTGTATTTCTTAGAAATGTTATGTGCCTTCCGTATGTGACAGGGGTTGCTTTTGGCCCTATGGATGTTAATATGACAAGGACAGTCCTTGCCCTCAAGTATCTCAGAATCCTCTTTGTTATTTTTCATTGCTCCTTTTGAATTTTTTTAGACATTTTCAAATATTTCCCAGTTCTTATAAAGTGGTTCAAGATCCTAAAGTGTGGTAGTATATTTCAGGGCTTCTAAATATCACAGTCCTGCAAGTAATAGCAGTTACTGTACTTTGCTGTAATCATCAGTGAACTTAATCTCGTCTGCTAACTACAATAGGAGTTAAAAACCTCTGATCTATATATAAAACTCAGCGTGTAAGTCCATAAGTGCACTGTTCTGCAGAGGAGAACTTTGTTTGTTTGTTTCACAACTCCATCATCTAAAAGAGACTAAGAGATATTGAATTTGACTATACATTTCGTAAAAGCAGGGACTCCTTCACAAACATTAGAATGCCAATTTACTTATTTACCATGAAAAATATAAGAAAGACTAAATTTTTGAGTTTATGGTTTTGAGTTTATTCTTAAATTGTAGGCGTATAAGCCAAGAAATTCCAAGTGTACTCATCTTCTCTATAAACTTTTATGTCCTCAGCAATCTCATTCCAAAATCTTAATGACTCAGAAGAGACTTCTGATGCTTGGTAGGTTTGTTTCAAATTGTATTTTATTAACAGAAGTGGGAAAATAGTATGAAATTCATGTTATCTTTGAAAGGTGATTCTTTTTAAATGCTCACAAAATATTTTCCAGTGATAAGAATAGCATTAAATGAAAATCTTCATTATCTAGTGTAAACTTATAACACAGATAAAGTTTTGGCCCTAAGTACTCTTTAAAAGTGATGCTTCTGAGCCCAATCTACACTGGAGAGCAAGACAGCCAGCTGCCCACCCTGGAGTGGAGGCTCTGTGAGGGGAGGGACACGCTGGGTTTTTTTTTTTTTTTTTGTAAGCTCAGTATCCGGTGCTGTATTTACATCAGAGTGGGGACAAAGTAAAATCCTTTTGGCTTATTGAATAACAGAATGAATGGAGATGTTCTGACTCACAAAACAATTTAGATGAAGCTCTTGAGTGAATAATACTTCTTGTTTTTGAATTTTAAGTTCCTACAGTGAAATTTAAATGTTGATTTGAAGGGGAGTCCATTTTTGAATGTTTTGTCTTTTACAATTCTACTCATACAGTAAGATAAGACCTTTTAACAAAAAGAAAATATCAGATCTGCTTCATCTGTGAAATTTTCCTGATATCTTCAGCTGGAAGAGGTTTCCCTTCTTTTAACGTCACGTAATATTATAAATTTCTCAAAGCATTTTTTTTGTTGCTTACCATGTATTATCTTTAACTGCGAATTGAGCTGGGCCAGCTGAATTCCTCTGTTCTCTCAAGCATCCTAGTAAATTGTGCTAGAGCCCTTACACTCCGGACCCTGTAATTGGTCAAATCAACCTTGTGGGTTTTAGAGGGGTTCTTTTCTTCGTAAGATAATAAGTCCCGCATCTTCCTCCTTTACCTGTCTGACATTTGCATGTGGTATTTCTCTTTCATCCTGAGCCAAACTGGATTTGAAACCTGGTCCTTTCCCTCCTTTCACTGGTTTCCACAAAAATCACTGTTGGAGTTAAAAAGATTTAACAGACAAATTGAAGGTCGTGGAGGAGAAGCCTTCTGTCATCTTACAATTCCTTTATCCTGAACTTTCACTGGAATCTCTACTCCTCCCGCTGCCCTTCTTTCAAAGATTTCCTCCCCCACACTTGTCTAGTGCACTGGGCAGCTTCCTCTTCCACCCAAGCCTTTTTCCTGCTCACCCTGAAACCAAGGAATACATTCATGCATTTCCCCAGAAAAACAGAGGCCTCTCAGGAAATTTCTTCTTTTCTCTCAAAAGAATTCTGCTATTATTTGTTAAAGCCCTTATACTTTCAGCACCATGTACGTAAACTTTATCTCTTACTTGCATTTCTCATCCTCACATTTCTTAGGTCATTACACAGAGCTTCTCAACACATCTCACATGGAATTAACACTTAAGCTGATAATTTATTTTTTAATTTACTATCTCCTTTGATCCTTAAAAAGAAGAATGCAGTTGACAAGAGATATCCTACCTTGTGGCAACAATTTTTGTCCCAAACACCTTAAGTGATATTTTTTTTTACAAAGTCACATGACTTAGTCAACAGCAGAGCAAAGATTAGAACCTTGGTCTTGGCTGTCACATGCAGAACACTCTTTTATAGCTAGCCACAGTTAATGTTAGCTGGATAAATGAACATTTATATATAGTCACCAGAATACACATACAGCCGAATGAATCTGATAATTGCAAAAAAAATTATTGATTGATTTATTCATTGTCTCTACCTTCTTTTAGTGGAGATAATAAATACTTGATTATATTAATACCTAAATCTGTAGACATAGTACCAAAGAAACAAATGCTTCTAAGTGAAAATAAAATCACGTTCGTTCAGATTAATTTGTTTTCAATGCCAGTGAACACATCTGGCATTGAAACATAATAGATGTGTTGCTAGTATAAGAATATTTTTGGTATGGTCAGACTAATGAAGCTTCTGCAAATAGTGTGTAGAGATTGATAGATTTCTAGATATTGGCACGTGTACGCTTATAGCTATTGACAAAGCTTAACTCTTTTCAAGAACATTCCAGCTAATATTGGCATTCTGTTTTATCCATTGACATTCAACATGATGTACTGTGGAAGACTTTAAGACTTTCAGTGTTTGACTAAGATTTGCAGTCATTAATGTTTAATCACTTACAATTCAGAAAGCATTGTGCTTTCATTTTTTATGTGGCTTGTTTATCTATGTAAAGTAAATCAACCGTGCCTTTCTGATACTCTCCCAGTACATTTATAATCAGTCCCATTTGGTGATCGGTGATGAATATGGATACAATTGCTATTTGGAATTACTTTATCATTCTATACACATTCTAAATTCAATTTTCCCTTTACAACAATTATAATAAAACTAAACATCAGCCAAACTTTCCAAGGCCATGAATGTCTTGGAGAGGGGCAAACATAGAACATCAAGTTTTTTTTCCTAATTGGCCAGTTAAAAATGTCTTGTATTGACGTGTACTATTTCTGTACTATACATAAGAACATGGTTGCATTGAAAGATTTTTTGGACAAAGGAAATTTTTAGCCATTGCAAGTGAAAATTCTGTGATGTCCATCTTTAAGGACAAAAGCTGCATGACCCCTGGAATGCTTATCCCAGGCGAACAGTGAAGAGGTCCTTGGGCCTGGCTCTGTCCTCACCGCTGCAGTGAATGTGTATCACCGAGTCACCATCTCAGGGTCCTGGAGAGAGGTCACAAGGAACTTGGCCAAAGATGGAGAAACAAGTAAAGCGTAGTGGGTCATGGACACATGTGTAGAATTTTAGCAGAAAACTGGTGTTCGTATTTACTTTTTGTTAAATGTGGGCTTTTACAGAAATACTAAGGTGGCTGGGCAAGTCCTCTCCGTGTATTGAAAAACTAGAAATGTGGATGGAAGACAATGTGCTACTTAAGAAAATGTATTAAAGTTCTCAGAAAATATTGTTTAAAAACTGACTTCAAACGAAACTGAGACAATCACAAAGTATTCATGTAACTAATAAAAATGTCGTTTCCTTTTCACAGCTCTACTAATGGAAACATACACTTCTATCACTCCCTCTCCTGAAAGTGGCCTGAAGTGCGAGCATACAAGCCCCGGCCACGCTCACAGGCACTCCGTGGACTTTCCCCAGCCAGTGTCTGCGCAGCCACGTCGGGGACCGTACTCCCCACTCACCTGTCGGTAGCTACAGGAAAAAGGATATTCACGTGCAGCATTTTTTAAAAATAGAAGTCTGAGCTCATTCTTTCTTGTGTGCCATGGAGCCTGAATACACACTCATCTTTTTTTTTTTTTAATTTTTATTATATCATAATTGTGTACATTGGTGCAATCATGGGGCACAATGTGCTGACTTCATATACAATCTGAAATATTTTCATCGAACTATTTAACATAGCCTTCATGGCCTTTTAATCACTATATGAAGACATTTATATTCTACATTTAGTAATTTTCACTTGTACCCTTGAAAGATGCACCGTAAGTGTGAT
>CAUYRH010053557.1:0-25010 GCA_963574655.1 Perodicticus potto | reverse complement strand
AAGCTGTCACCCTGGATAGAGTGCTATGGCATCACAGCTCACAGCAACCTCCAATTCCTGGGCTCAAGTGAGTCTCCTGCCTCCGCCTCCCAAGTAGCTAGGACTACAGATGCCTGCCACAATGCCTGGCCATTTTTTGGTTGCAGCCGTCATTGTTGTCTGGCGGGCCTGGGCTGGATTTGAACCCACCAGCTCAGGTGTACGTGGCTGGCACCTTAGCCCATTGAGCCATAGGCGCCGAGCCTAGCCAGACATTTTAGACAGGAAGGTACACTCAGTCCAAGTTGGTTCATGGTCAGCTCCTCACACCGTCCATCTGGGGTCACCAATAACCATGTCCATTCTATGCTTTGAAGACCTCATCCCCAGGGTACCCAACATAAGCCTGTTCCCCCCTGTTGGGTCCCAGCCTTGCTCTGCTGTACTCCTGGCCCTCCATCCACTTTCCAGAGGCAGCTGGAGGCTCTTTCTTTCTTTCTTTTTTTATTGTTGGGGATTCATTGAGGGTACAAGAAACCAGGTTGAGGAGGCTCTTTCTAAAGCACAGACCTAATGGCGCCACTGCCCACCATGGACTCCATAGCCTACCATAGCTCCCCATCAGCCTATAAGCCCTTCTGGCCACGTCCGTCATTCCTCATGCTGCTTGCCTCCCCTGTGCACCCATGAAGCTCCTCTCCCACCTCTGATCTTAGCATGCAAGGATCTCTCTACCTGGACAGCCCCTCCTCCTTGCTCCAGAAAACTCCTATTCATTTCTTAGGTCTCAGCCTCCAGGCCCAGATGGGGTTGGGCCTCTTCTGGGGGGCATCTGTCAGCCATTCACAGTAGCCCTAAGCCAGGATGTTTGCTGAATGACTGAATGAGAATGGACAGTGGCCCTGGGCAGAGAAGCCAGCAGGTTCCAAGAGACAGGCACTATCCTTACTGCCCTGAGGGCTTCCTTCCCTAGGTGTGGTCACTGATTAGCTGCCCAAGAGCTGGGTGAGGCTGGCAGTGCAGCAGGTGAAAGGAGGGGCTGATGGTGGCAGCACTTCCCTCCTGCGCCAGGCACTTCTGCCCCTTCAGCAGAAGTAGGCCCCTGGGAGAGGAGAAAACAGGCCAGACCAGCTCAGCCTGGCACCAGCCACCCTCACTAGGGCCCCCCTTCACCTACACCAACACTCTACCTCATGCCACGAGGGGCCCAGGGGACTTTGTCTCTAGAGGGCCTAGGGCTGCGATCCGGAACAGTGATAGGGGCTAATTGCAGGAGGCCGCCAAGCAGGCCCCCTGCCAAGGCTGTTATGAAAAGAAGAGGAGAGAAAAGAGCTGTGTGGATGGGGGTGGGGTGATGAGAGCCAGAACCCCACATTGGGGGCAAAGCTCCAGTCCTAGCTCTGCTCCTAAATCAGTAGCACTGGATGAGGCCCTGACCCTCTCTGACCTCACTTTGTCTATCTGCAAATGGGGATGGCAGTATCTCCTCTGGCAGGGGAGGCTTCATGCAAAGCACTTAACACAATGATGACAGCTACTATTAATTCTTATTCCTGGACCGTGGGGCAACAGCCCAGTCATGGGTCCCACACCCAACAACTGTGGCCCAGGGGCTTCCCAGAGGTGTCCCTGGGACACCGGCACAGTATCTTCTTCACAATGTCCTCCCCTTGACTATGGGAGAAGATTGCCAGGCTCTGCATTTTAGAGAGGGGGAAACTGAGGCTCTAAGAGAAAGGGCCTGCCAAGGGTGCATAGAGCGGGGATTTGAATCCCCTGCCTAGGGGCTGCAGGAGATACCATCCATTTTAGAGCTCTCCACTCTCCCTGATCTGGAATTTCCCCAAAGGAAGCTGGTGTTACAGAGCAGTGAGAGGCCTTGACCAGGACACTGCTGATGGCTTGAACCCCAGAGCTGCCATGCTGACATGAGCAATTAAAGGAAGTGGCTTCAGGCTCGGTGGGATGTTGGTGGGGCAGGAAACAGCCCCAGCAGGGCATGAGGGGCTGGCAGGGGCAAGGACAAGCCAAGACAGCTCTGTATGGCCCCTGGCTACCCTGGGGTCCCAAAGGCTCACCACATTCCTAGGGCTGGGGGTGGCCCTTTGGATGCCTTCCCAGGCCACCCCCTCCCCAGGACAAAGCCTCTTTTCTGCCTCTGCTCCCTCAGTTGCCAAGGGGTACTTGGGGCCCTGGGCTACGAGTGGAAGGAGGGCTGACAGGGCATGACATCCCCATACTGTCTCCAATGACACTGGGGTGGGGCCACAAGTGAAGGTCCTGGCAGCTGAAGACCAGTCTCCTCCAGCCCAAGGTTCCTACCCCACTTAAAGTTGGTGAAAGCAGGAACCACTGTCCATGATGTCCCATGCTGGTCCTTTCCAGGGGGTCTGTCCAGTCTTAAAACAGGCCTCGAGCAGGGGATGAGCAAAAGAAAGAAGGGAATAGAAAAAACAGATCCAGGAAGCAACGTGCCTGAGATCACACACCGAGTGGGTGACAGAGCCAGGGATAAAACCTCATTCTGTCTGAGGCCAGAGCCCCTAACTCCTAATCATGGCCTACAAACAAGTTGGCAATCTCTCTCTACTGAGAGGAGGGCTGCCGGGGAAAGACACTGGATTTGGAAACTGACTGGCCTTGATTAAGGGGATCACTTTTCCCCTCTAGGCCTCATCTCCTTATCTGTAAAATGGGAACAATAGTATTGTACACAGGGCTTTTGTGACACTCAGGTTACCGTGACAGCCAGCTATTAACAGATGGGGTGACAGTCCCCATCTGCCCATAGCCACCATCCTGTTCCCACTCAGAAAACCATGGGAGGATGAGAAGCCCAGCCTGGGGGGCCCTGCCATGGTCTGGCTGGAAGGGATTCCTGCCCTTAAGCTCTCTTGACCATCATTTTGAGCCTGACACTGGAAATCCTGAGTTCAAAGTCTCTGTCATCTTAGCATCTGGGATCCTGGAGCTCACATGCATGCTCCAGGCAGCTCAAATCCGCTATGTGAGGCTCAGCTTCCTCCTCTGCCCATAGCACAGTGGTTATGGTGCCAGCCACATACACTAAAGTTGGGGGGTTTGAATCCGGCCCGGGGCCAGCTAACCAACAATGACAACTGCAACAAAAAATAGCTGGGCGTTGTGGTGGGTACCTGTAATCCCAGCTACTAGGGAGGCTGAGGCAAGAGAATAGCTTGAGCCCAAGAGTTGGAGGTTTCTGTGAGCTGTGACACCATGGCACTCTACTGAGGGCAACAAAATGAAACTCTGTCTAAAAAAAAAAAAAAAATCATAAAAAGCATGCCTCTTGGCTCAGTGCCTGTAGCTCAAGCGGCCAAGGCACCAGCTACCTATACCAGAGTTGGCGAGTTCGAATGCAGCCCAGGTCTGCCAAACAACAATGACAACTACAATAAAAAAATAGCCAGGCGTTGTGGCAGGTGCCTGTAGTCCTAGCTACTTGGGAGGCCGAGGCAAGAGAATTGCTTAACCAACCAGGAGTTGGAGGTTGCTGTGAGCTGTGATGCCACAGCACTCTACCGAGGGTGACAGCTTGAGGCTCTGTCTTAAAAAAATAAATAAATAAATAAATATGCCTCCAGGCTCAGCGCCTGTGGCTCAATGGGCTAAGGCGCCAGCCACGTACACCTGAGCTGGCAGGTTTGAATCCAGCCCGGGCCCGCCAAACAATGACGGCTGCAACCAAAAAATGGCTGGGTGTTGTGATGGGCGCCTGTAGTCCCAGCTACTTGGGAGGTGGAGGCAGGAGACTCGCTGGAGCCCAGGAATTGGAGGTTGCTGTGAGCTGTGATGCCACTGCACTCTATCCAGGGTGACAGCTTGAGGCTCTGTCTCAAAAAAAAAAAAAAAGACATGTGGCAGTTGGGAAAGATTCTGGAGGCAATGGATCTAGGCCAGCCATCATCAGCACGCAGTAGGTGGTGGCTGTGACATCTGCCACATGTCTGTCCCTGTCTCAGACAACTGTTCTTCTGGCCTCTGATGCCTTGGCCATGTCCATGCTCCAGCTCAGCTCATGTCACCTGCTCTTGCTAGCCCAGCAGGACATACTGGCCCCTGACCACTGGGAAAGGGAAATTCATGAAAAGAGTTAAAGAATTGAGGCCATAGGGGGCAGGGGCCGCGCAGGCCTTTGAATGGGATGAAAGGGCCTGGAGAGGCTTAGCTAGTTCACATTGTCTGCCTTGGACAACGGTGCCTGGCCTTCAAGAGGAGACCCGGGGAGGGGCAGGGGCTGCAGCCAGGACATGGGCCAGGGCAGGTTTGAACATTGTCATCAATTCCAGAAAGATTTGAACCCAGCTCTTCGATTAAAACCCCTTAAGCCTAGAAGATTCTGTCAATATTCTGGGGTCTCAGTTTGCTCATCTGTTGAATGGGGTGGGTTTTCCTGCTTCATTCAGCTGGTGAAAGATTAATGATGACACTGTATATAGAACCCCACAGTGCCAGGTTCTAGGAGATACCCCATTAAGGCCAGCAAGAGACTGTTCCCCACCACAAGGAGAGCAGCAGGAAGGCAGAGGGATCCCTCTTGTCTCTGTCTCAAATGCCAGGTTCCCAGTGAGCTTTCAACACTGACCCACTGGGCTGTGAGACTCCACCCAAGTCTTTCCTCTGAAACAATTAATAGCCCTGGTACTAAAAAAAGCCAGGAGCAGGGAAAAGAGAAGGGGAGTCTCTGAAGTGTCTGCTAGAAGGTGTCATGATCCTTTCCTGTAGCAAGGAGAAGGGCCCTTGTACGGTGGGGGGTGGGGGGGCTGAAGTCCTGGGGGGTTTCTGTCCTCGCTGTGCCCCTTCCCCCTCCCATTGAATTGGGCTGACGGGAAGGGAGTCAAAGAGGCTGCTGGCTCCTCCGGATACTTGGGGTGAAGGACCTCGCACTCCCGAGAGCTCCACCGCTCTGACACTGAGGTAGAGACCGGGTCGCTTTCCACCCCCAGCCTCGCACGGCGGTGGCGTGTGTGCTTATGCCCGGACTCCCAGCCCCGCGTCCCCGGCCAGGAAGGCAGGCAGAGAGGTGACGGGAGTCCTTACCTGCGCCCAGAGAACGGGGCTCCCCCGACGCTCCACGCGGCGCAGCCTCCCGGGAGCAGGAGCCCGAGGCAGAGCAGCGCCCAGGCTCGCGGGCCGCCCATGCTGCGCCCGGCGCCCTCCGCGCGCGGCCCCTAGCCGTCGCCGCCCCCAGCCTGCCGTCCCCGCCCGCCAGCCCGCGCAGCCAGCCGCCCCGGACGCGCGGACCCGGACCCCGTGCGGCTGCAGCAGGGCGGGCGGGAGGCGCGGGGCGGGGCGGGGAGCGCGCTCCCGGCCTCGCCCGGCCCCTCGGCGCGGCCCCCCGCCCCCTCGCGGGCGCCGCCAACCCGGAAGGAGCCCCGGGGGGCCGCCCGGAGGCCGGCCAGGTGTCCACCTGAGCCCGCAGCCCTCGCTGCGGGGCCCTTTTGGGGGCGGGGTGCCGGTTCCGAAGTGCCCTCGCACCTGTTGTAGACTGGGAAACTGACGACCCGAACCTGCCACCTCTCTTGAGGGAATGAAGTCGGTGACTCATCCCATCTCGGTATCTGCGGGATCCCACCATCCCACAAAGGCGTGGCAAGCAGTGTGTGTCATGTGTACCTGGCGTCTCACCACCGCTGCTTGATGTCCTGCCTCAGTTTAGTCTTTAAACCTCTCTACCTGAGGTAGGTACATTATTCCCAGTTTACATGCGAGAAAACCGAGGTCCCGCTACTCACAGTCCCCCAGGGAGCAAAAGACCTGACCTGATCCCGAGTATCCTGTGCACTCTTATTCCCATTTTACAGGTGTAGAAACTGAGGCACAGAGAGGAGATGTCATCTATCTGAAGCATCTTGGCAGTGGTTGGCAGAGTCAGGGTTTGAACCTAGATCTCCTCACTTCAGAGGGTGTCAGTTTTTTTGTTTTTTCCAGTCAGAGTCTCACGCTGTACCCTTGGGTAGAGTGCAGTGGGGTCACCTTAGCTCTCAGCAACCTCAAACTCCCGGGTTGAAGCCATCTTCCTGCCTTAGCCTCCCAAGTACCTGGGACTACAGGCACACACATCACAAAATCTGGCTAATTTTACTATTTGCAGTAGAGATGGGGGTCTTGCTTAAGGTGGTCTGGAACTCCTGAGCTCAAGTAAAATCCACCTGCCTCAGCCTCCCACAGTGTTAGGATTAATAGCGTGAGCCTATGCTCAGCCAGGTGTTAGCTTTTAACCACAATTAGGAAAGAGTATAGACAGCACGTTGGCCTGGGCCTCAGTTCCCCATCTGTAACAAGGTAAGGATTGGCGTTGTGTGGAATTTCTTCATGTGGGGTACGTGGATGGAGTTCTGAGGGAAGGGCTCTGCATCCCTCCAAGGTATATGCAAACGTAGTGTGTATGTAGGACGGGGGGTGCGGGTCTGTGCTGTGTGTGTATCATGTGTGTATGTGATGGATGTGTGTACAGGCATGAATGTATTTATGTGCATGTGTATGAAGTGTGTCTATGACAGGAGTGTATGTTTATGGAGAGGGACTAGAGGTTTCATCCAAGGGGATCCAAGCCTCTCAACCTCCCAGGGCAGTCTCTAACCCCTCTTTCCACCTGGGGTTGCATATCAATTCTGGGGACTGCCTCTCCTTAACATACCAGGTCCTGAGGCTGAGTCAGTATGGGAGTGACATCACCAGTGTGCCCATACAGAGGAAGCTGATAAGCTGATTCTCTGTCCCCAGGGGGGATGGGTAGAGAGAGCTGGGTTCAAATGCTGACTGGGCATGGAGGCTCATGTCTGTAATCCTAACCCTCTGGGAGGCTGAAGCAGGATCATTGGGGATCAGGAGTTCGAGATCAGCCTGAGCAAAGTGAGACCCGATCTCCACTAAAAATAGAAAAATTGGCTCGGTGCCTGTGGCTGAATGGGCTAAGGCGCCAGCCACGTACACCTGAGCTGGCGGGTTCGAATCCAGCCCAGGCCCGCCAAACAACAATGACGGCTGCAATCAAAAAATGGCCGGGGGTTGTGGCGGGCGCCTGTAGTCCCAGCTACTTGGGAGGTGGAGGCAAGAGACTCGCTTGAGCCTGGGAATTAGAGGTTGCTGTGAGCTGTGATGCCACAGCACTCTACCCAGGGTGACAGCTTGAGGCTTTGTCTCAAAAAGAAAAAAAAAAGAAAAATTAGCCAGGCATGGTGGTGGAACTGGGTAGCCCTAGCTATTAGGGAAGCTGAGGCGGAGCCCAGGAGTTTGAGGTTGCTGTGAGCAAGGCTGAGGCCATGGCACTCTGTTTCAAAAAAAAACCCCTGTCACTGCCATTTCTGCCCACGTTAGCCCAGGCAAGTCCTGCTCTTCTCTGAGCCCCAGTTTCTCTTTTGTAAAGAGGACAGTTTAGCTTCCTTTCAGGGGTGCAGGCAGGATTGAGATATCATAGTAATGCCCTGAGACCCACCATCCTTTGCTTCACATGGTTCCCCAAGTGCTCGTCACTTCTCCGATGACGTCACCCTGGTGCCAACTTTGCTTCCTTAAGGAGCTGCCTTCCTCCCTTCCATGTGAAATATTGAGGCATCTTCTGTGCCATCTCTCTGGCCCCCCCAAGAAATGCAACTTTGTGCCTCTCTGGTTAGGCTTTCTTTTTTTCTTTTCTTTTTTTTTAATTTTCTTTGTCTCATTTTGTCATCCTCAGTAGAGTGCTGTAGCATCATAGCTCACAGCAACTTCAAGCTCTTGGGCTCAAGTGATTCTCTTGCCTCAGCCTCCCAGGTAGCTGGGACTACAGGCGCCTGCCACAGGCCTTGTTTTCAACACAGCTAGATCAATGACTTAGCCTCCTGGGTGACTGGTTACTCCTGAGGGACCATGTCCCAAGAGGATTGCAGGCCTGTCTGAGGCCCTGATCAAATGATTGGGATCAAAAACCATCATCTCAAGGGGCACTATAAAGAGCAAGCAGCTGTATAGGAAGGAGAAGCACAGGGCAGCGGCTTCTGTTGTAAGAGGGGCCCTGGAGGGACTGAGCGGTATCTGGGACCCCAGATAGGTGCCATAGAATGAGAAGGCACCATTAGGTCTGTTCACAACATGTCAGAGATGTTCATGTGATCAATCGCATTCACATTCTTTAACTGATGCTGCCAAACGTGGGAGATTCAGGTCACTGCAGAATTTCTCCAGCAAGTGGCTTCCTTGGTAAAGGCTGTCATTAACATTTTTTATGGCTCGGCTCCTGTGGCTCAATGGGCTAAGGCGCCAGCCACGTACACCTGAGCTGGCCGGTTGGAATCCGGCCTGGCTGCAACCAAAAAATGGCCGGGCATTGTGGTGGGCGCCTGTAGTCCCAGCTACTTGGGAGGCAGAGGCAAGAGACTCACTTAAGCCCAGGAATTGGAGGTTGCTGTGAGCTGTAATGCCACAGCACTCTATCCAGGATGACAGCTTGAGGCTCTGTCTCAAAAAAAACACATTTTTTATATCAGAGAGGGGCCTGTCCTTGCTGAGATTGGGATCCCCTGGTCCAGGTATTTATTTATAACTGTAGCCATACCTTGTGGTAGTGCAGTCTGGTGGTTACCACCCTACAAGCTTGATGCCTCATAGCTCGGCTGTGTCAATTACAGAGCAATCACTGCAAGCCGTGTGACCCGAGCGAAATCACATCCCCTCTCTGAGCCTCATTTCCTTGCCTGAAAAAACAAGCCCTAGAACCTTTTTAAATCCCTCTTGCTAAGAGTCTGAGCTTCTGGGACAATGTGAAAGCTACAGGTCTCCCTGCAGTGGTCCTGGGCACGACCGAAGTCCCCTTTTAATGGCTCATTTTCCTAGTGGAGTCAGCTGGCTTTCTGGTTCTCTTTCCTAGCTGAGTGGAAAGGCAGGAAATGCCACAGGGCCTGGGTTTTGGTCATTTGAGGTTTTAGTGTTTGCTGAGACAGGGAGGAGAGGGGCTGGCTGGCTTGAGGTCTCAGAAGCCCTGTCCCTGCAGGCTGAGCCTCCCCCGTGGGGGCCTGGTCCTCTCCGCTGCCAAGACCAGACCACAGCCGCCAGTAACGACAGCAGCTTCCGTTCCCAAGTGCTGACTGTGTGCCAGACGCTGTGCTAAGCATTTTGCTTGCATTGTCTGTTGCCCTCCTCTTTGCCACCCAGAGGCAGCGTTATTATCTCCAGGTGCGGGGCCCACAGCTGGTGGGTGATGGGTGCCGGCCAATGAGCTCACCCACCAGACCACACTGCCACCCTCTGGCTGAGCCTGCAGGGGGGCTTCTTTGGGGTAAGAGATGACTTGGGCTCCCATCTGAGGGCTGATGAGGCAAGAGAGAACACAAGGACACATGCCACCAAGACCTGGACCCACACACATGTGGACCACACGGGGACACACACACAGGCACCCTCCAGAGCAGGGCATGGGTTTCTGGGAAACACAGCCATCTGGTGTGGATTCACTGATGCGTTCACCCTGGTTTAGTCCAAACAGGAAATGCTTTCTCCTCGTAACAAACAAACCTGGGCTGCAGCCTCCTGCCCTGTGAACTCCCTCAGAGCTCTAGCTAAGGGCCTCTTTCCTCCAGCTGAGTCCCACAGGACAGCCTCCCCCGCTCAGGGTGCTTCATATTATCAGCCCTGTTGATACACTAGGTTGTGTGAGCCCAGCACCCATGCCCTGCTTATTTTATAGGTGAGGAAGCAGCCTGTGTAGGCCAAAGGATTAGGATTACAGACAGCACATGGTAGCAGCCCCCAGGGGCCCTGGCCTGATGGCTGGGGCAGTGCCTGGACACCATGAAATGGAAAGGGTCGCATTAATGGTAGCAGCCTTCACAGCCCATGCCTAGACAAAGGGCAGGGCCTGAGGGCTGGGCCTTCCCTATATGCTTCCAGTTCAGGGGACAATGGCTGCTCTCTTGTCCTTTGATCAGGGGTTTTGGCTCTATTGTCCCTTGTGCTTCCAGTAAGGGCACCCCACAGGACCAGAGCTAGGTGCTGGGAGACCCAGACAGCCTGCAACTGCCCAGCCAAGTTATTTATGCTTCTTGGAGTTGCCCTTGTCACCCAGCTCATTCCTGCCTCACAGACAGGGGCTAGAAAGGAGTGATGGGAGGAAGGAAGCTGTCAGAAAATCATAAATTAGGGCCCTGGGAGGGCTTTCCCGCCCTCCTCAGGAATCCTCGGGAGGAGAATCCTGTGCCTTGTGAAGGGGTAAGAGGAGGACATCAGAATGACAGGGCTGGGCACAAGCAAGCTTGGCAGGACAAGGTGCCTGTATTGGGGGGTAGGAGAACTGGATGTTCTGTGTGATTTAGACAGAGATCTTCTCTCAGAGCCTCAGTTCTTCCATCTACCAAACGGGGGTAATGTGAGGACTTGGGGACTTTGCTGTGACTGTGCTTTGTTGACTATGATGGTATAAACAAATGAGAGGCCTTAACAACCTTTGTTCCCACTTCCCTTCCTCTGGTAATTTCCACTAAATCCTCTCCTTCCTGTCCTCCCCACTCACCTCTGCCCCACCTGCCTTCTCTGAGGTCCTTTACTCTGTTTCTCTTTCCATACATCTAATGGAGTCTCATTATGCAGCATCTACCTAACTAGGGCATAGAGGGAGGAGTGCTGGCTCATTCATACTATAATGTGAGTGACTGATATGTTTAGTGTTTGATGTTGGGAAGAGGGGGAGTTAACAGGGATGCCTCTCATTTAAACATTAAATTGTTGATATCACTGGTAGTAGAACTTCTAGGCTGGTGAGGGGAATGTTTGATGACCAGGGGCCTGGGAGCATGGTCTGCAGAGTGTGAGGACATCTGTGGGGGAAGGTGTCCATCTCTCACCCTCAGTGAGGGAAAGCCTACTCCCTGCTGCATGTGTCCGGAGTGGTGGCCATAGCCCCTGTGGTTTGATGGATTTGGCAGGAATGAAGGGCAGGCACAAGGAGTCACTCAGAGCAGAGACCCTGGAGCTGCCCACCAGCCCCTTCCCAGGTGAGACACCATAAGAATGTGGGAAACACAGCCATCTGGTGTGGCTACATGATAACCCCAAGATGAATGGTTTTTACCTCCATGAAGGTGATTCTGAGGGGCAGGAGAATGAATGTAGTGGGGAGAAAGAGTCAGAAAGAAACAGAGACAGAGTTATAATGAGAGACACTTTTAGGAGGAGAACCTAGCCAGAGATAGAGGGACACAAAGTCAGCCAGAGAGACATAGAAAGACACCAGTGGAAAGACAGACTGAAAAAGAGAAGGAGACAGACGTAAAAAGAGGGTACTCGGGAAGAGGACCCCAGGGGCAGCCTGCGGGGGCAGAACCAGGGTGCCAACCCAGCACCACCTGGGAACTTCACCCATCCTCAGCTCTGTACACCTCAGGGCACACTCAGCTTCAGCTCTGGCCCCATCACCTTCCCATGCCTAGCGCTGGCTGCCCTGTGGGCTTGGGCTGCCTGGGGCTGGTAGTGAGGCAGGCAGAGACACTGGGCCCAGGAGGCATGGATCCCTAGCAGGGGCCTGACAAGTTGTAGGTGGATAGACCACCATGTGCAGGGTGCTCCTGAGCACCTGGGCTCTAGGCAGGACTCTGTCTTTCTGTCCAGCCCTGAAAGGCTAGGTCTGGGTCCTCCCTCTAGTGCCTGTTGCTTGGCTGTGTCCCATCCAGCCTCTAGCCCCCCTGGGATGAGGCATTGGTCTCCTCTGTGGCTTCTCACCTCCTCTCTGACTCTCCTCAAAGGCCCGTGAAGCAAAGTAACCCTGGGAAAGTTAAAAACTTCCAGTCTTCCTCCTCTGCCCATCAATGCACCCTCCAGTATCAGTCGTTATCCCCTCTAGGAAGGTATCCTGGACCTCCAACTCAGCCACTGAGTTTCCCCAATAATGGCAGTCTGTGCTGGGGTCCTCTGTTGATTTATCTGGTTCCCCTGATGGGTCCAAAACAGGCTGAATCCTTTTTAAAATCTTTGTAAGAGTTCTAGGACAGAAGCCATATGAAATACATTTGGGTGCATAAAAATTTCTGCATGGTACAAAAGTATAATTTACCTTTGAATAACTTGGGTTTGAACTATGTGGGTCCACTTTTGCCACCCCTGAGACAGCAAGACCAACCCTTCCTCTTCCTCCTCAGCCCACTCAATGTGAAGACAACAAGGATGAAGGCCTTTATGATGATCTACTTCCACTGAATGAATAGTAAAACTATATCTTCTCTTCCCTATAGTTTTCTTTTCTTTGTTGTTGTTGTTTTCATTTGTTTTTTTTAGGGGGGGACAGGGTCTCACCCTGTAACCTAGGCTGGCATGTGATGGCATGATCATAGCTTACTGTAACCTTGATTCTTTTTTTTTTATAGAGACAGAGTCTCACTTTATCACCCTCAGTAGAGTGCCGTGGTGTCACACAGCTCACAGCAACCTCCAACTCCTAGGATTAGGAGATTCTCTTGCCTCAGCCTCCCGAGTAGCTGGGACTACAGGTGCCCACCACAACACCTGGCTATTTTTTTGTTGCAGTTTGGCTGGGACCGGGTTCAAACCCACCACTCTCGGTATATGGGAACAGCGCCCTACTCACTGAACCACAGGCGCCACCCTAACCTTGACTCTTGAGCTCAAGCAATCCTCTTGCCTCAGTCTCCCAAGTAGCTAGGACTATAGGTGTGCACCACCATACCTGACTAATAAAATTTTTTTTTTTTTTAGAGATAGGGTCTCACTATGTTGCCCAAGCTGGTCTCAAGTTCCTGGGCTCAAGCAATTCTCCCACCTTGGCCTCCCAAAGTGCTGGGATTACAGGCACGAACCATCATATCTGCTCACTTTCTTATGATTTTATTAATGACATTTTCTTTTCTCTAGCTTACTTTATTGTAAGAATGTAGTTTATAATATGTAACTTACAAAATATGTGTTAATTGACAGTTCATGTTACTGGTAAGGCTTCTGATCAATAGTAGGCTATCAGAGGTTAAATTTGGGGGGAGTCAAAGTTATATGCACATTTTTGGCTGCATAGAGGGGTCAGTGCTTCTAATCTTCATGTTGTTCAGCTGTAATATGGTTAACTGCAAAAAAATTCGCAACATATAGATCAACTATAGGAATGTATAGGAAAGGCTAATTTCTTCCACATATAAAGAACTCTTGTAAATCAGTAATATGGGATATTCAATGACTCAATAGGTAAATGGACAAAAGTTGTGATCAGACGGCAAGCTTAGAATGAAAAGGCATTCAACCTCATTCAAAAGAGTAGGGCGGCGCCTATGGCTCAGTGAGTAGGGCACCAGCCCCATGTACCAAGGGTGGCGGATTCAAATCTGGCCCCAGCAAAACTGCAACAACAACAAAAAAAAATAGCTAAGCATTGTGGTGGACGCCTGTAGTCCCACCTACTGGGGAGGCTGAGGCAAGAGAATCACCTAAGCCCAAGAGCTGGAGGTTGCTGTGAGCTGTGATGCCATAGCACTCTACTAAGGGCGATAAAGTGATGTCTCCAAAAAAATAGAAAAAGAAAAGAAAAGCAATGCAAATAAAACCACAATGAGATAGCACTTTGGAAAACTAAGGGCAAGAACTTAAAATTTAGATAAAATGGGTTGGCAAGGGCATGGGGAAAATGCCCTTCACATGTGGCCTCTTTGGAACACAGTTGGTGATATGCAATAAAACTGTACAATGTACTCCCCTTTGACCTAGCAATTTCACATCAAGGAAGTTTCTCATAGGATATTTGCAAGAAAAAAAGAAAAAAGGATATTTGCAAAGAACACAAGGAAATTAACTGAAGCACTGTTTACAATATCAGAAAACTGGAAACAACTTAAATTTCCATCATAGGACACTGGTAAATTAAAGTACATCCATCAGCGAAATACTATATTGCTGTAAAAAAGTACAAGGGGCCTAAGAAAATGTCTCTCTCTATATACAATAGAATATTATTCTGTCATAAAGAATAATAATGTACTGATACATGCTATGACATGGATTGATGTTGGAAATGTTATGCCAAGTAAGAGAAACCAGCCCTGAATGGCCATGTATAGTGTTTATATGAGATATCCAGAATAGACAAATCCATAGGGATAGAAAATAGATTAGGGGTTGCTAGAGACTGGGGGCAGGAGACTGAAGGTGACTGCTCATGGGTGTGGGATTTCTTTTTAGGGTGATGAAATGTTCCACAATCACATAGTGGTGATGGTGGCATAGCTTGAATATACTAAAAACCACTGAATTGTACACACTGAAAGGGTAAATTTTGTGGTATGTGAATTATATGTATATAAGATGAGATCTAAGTGGTTTGATATGCAACTATTTTCAAAGATCATTTGTTAAGCGGAAAAAGTGAGTATAGCTTTATGTAAAGGAGTTGCCATTTGTGGGGCAACTGTAGGAATATGTACCCCTAAATACTTGAATCCGGCACTCATCTTCTCTAGAAGAATTCAAAAGAAACTGGTAACTGACTTCCTTTGGGGTGGTGAACTGAGGGGCCGAGGGTATTAGTTTTCATTATGAATTCTTTTGTACAGTTTGAGAAAATACTAATAGCAAAAAATGCACAGCATAGTCACCCTCTGTGCTAAGAATAAAATCCATGTGTGTGTGTGTAAAATGCAGCTCTCATCAATCTAGGTTCTGGTAGCTGTTGGGTGCTAGGATGAAGTTTCTATGTAGATTTCCTCCTCTAGGGAGAAGGATAGGGCAGACAGAGGGTCCTTAAGTGTCAGAGCTGATTCAGGAGCTATTCCTGTGAATAGGGCCCCAGCCTCAAACCCCTGAGAGGCCACTGAGGTGGCTTTGTATGGAGATAACCCACTCCCTACTCACCTGGGAAGGATTCTGTGGTCCTGTCTTCAGCTGGCCTGGCCCAGGGCTCCCAGATGCTCAGGTCACACCTGAGTGGAGGCTGTTCAGGGGGTAAGCAGGGAAGATGGAGCCTGGCCAGAGGGTAGGCAACCTGGGGTCCCCTACACCTGGCCTGTCAAGCTAAAGTAGGCTGTGTCCTCCCCTGACCCTAAGGAGGGAGGAAGAGGTAGAAAGGGGGAAGGAAAGATAGAGAGGAGGCAGTTGAGAGAGAGAGAGGGATTGAATGTCAGAGACAGAGATAAAGACAGAAGCAGAAACAGAGAGATTCAGAGACAGAGAGACTGAGCCCTGCCAGCAGCACAGATGGAGAGACTCAGAGTGGAGTCCCAGAGGCAGAGTCAGAGATGCCAAGAAAACAGACCCCCAAAGGGAACAGGAGTGCAGGAGCGCAAATGAGGGGTGTCAGGGTGGGAAGCGGCTAATGTTGAGCTGTTTCTCACTGCGCACGCCCTATGTACATGATTTCATGCTTTATCTGCCTTGATCTCCGTGAGGAAGGATTTTGGCCCAGGAAAGGGAGGCCAGGGAGGGTAGGAAATGGTTACACAGATAACAGAAGCCAGGCTGGATTAAAACTGACTGCAGAAGGACAGCACCTGTGGCTCAGTGAGTAGGGCGCCGGCCCCATATACTGAAGGTGGCAGGTTCAAACCCGGCCTCTGCCGAACTGCAAAACAGAAAAATAACCGGGCACTGTGGTGGGCGCCTGTAGTCCCAGCTACTCGGGAGGCTGAGGCAAGAGAATCGCCTAAGCCCAGGAGTTGGATGTTGCTGTGAGCTGTGTGACGCCACGGCTCTACCGAGGGCGATAAAATGAGACTCTGTCTCCCCGAAAAAAAAAAAAACAATTGGCTGCAGCACCTTGGAGGAAGAAGCCCGGAGAGTTCAGGAGGTCCAGAATCGGCCCTGGAACCCTAGATTGCACCCATTTCTCTCTGGTCAGAAGCCCTTTGGCCCATTGGCCCATCTGGGCTGATTGTGCCCAGCTTGGGTAGGATGTTCCCAGGAGCACAGCTGACTGGCCTTGGACTCCTCTGACAAGAAAGGTGGCCTGCCCCACAGCATGGGGCTGATGTTGCAGGGTCCTCTCACTTGGCCAGAGGGGGTTTCAGTCTCATTGAGAGGCCTTGGCCAAGTTGCTGCTTCTCTCTGAGCCTCAGTGTTTTCACCTGGAAATTGGGGATAGTGGCACTTGTCTCAGTTGCTATGATGTTGCTATGAGGAACATTTAAATGAGACATGTAGGACTCAAGTGGTTAAGGCACCAGCCATGTACACCTGAGCTGGCAGGTTCGAATCCAGCCTGGGCCCGCCAAACAACAATGACAGCTGCAACCAAGAAATGGCCAGGCGTTGCGGTGGGCGCCTATAGTTCCAGCTACTTGGGAGGCGGAGGCAGGAGACTCGCTTGAGCCCCCCTGGAGGTTGGAGGTTGCTGTGAGCTGTGATGCCACAGTACTCTACTGAGGGTGTCACAGTGAGATTCTGTCTCAAAAAAAAAAAAAAAAAAAAGAGAGAAGCCAGATACAAAAGGCCACGTATTATACAATTCAACTTACATGAAATGTACAGAATAGAGAAATCTATAGAGACAGAGAGCAGATAGATAGGTGGTTGCCAGGGGCTGGGGGAATAGGGGCACAGGGTTTTTTGGGGGGGAGTGATGAAAATGTTCTAAAGTTGATTGTGGTGATGACTACCAGTCTGTGACTATGCTTAAGTACCACTGAATTGTTCACTAAATTAGTCAGTGGTCTCAATAAAGCTGTCATTTACATGTATAAAACATACACATACTCAAACAGACCTTCACTTAAAAGTGAGGGAACAAAGTGCTCCTTGAGGCTTTGAGGAAGGAAGATGGGCACGGGTGGGAGGTAGAAAGACAGGTCCGACCTCATCTGCCCTTAACATCTTCCCCTCCAGAAACAGCACAGGACACCGACTGGGCAGGGGCCATTCTACAAGGAGCAAGACGGACGGTGATGTGACCCCACAGAGGCTGAGCTCCTGGTCTGGAGAGCAGAGACAGGTGACCCCACCATCATAACCCGCTGCAGTAGCCTGTGATGGGGACAACCCAAGGGGTCTAATGCCCAGGTTGTCAAGGGAGGTTTGGGGTAGGGGGCAGAGCACCTACACTGAGACTTACTGGATGTGAAAAAGGCATCCAGGTGAAGCCCAAGGGAGACAGCAGGGACAGCGGGAACAGTAGGGAGGTGGCCTGGAGGCAAGAGACAGCTTGGAGCCTTCCAAGAACCAAGAAAAGGTCAGTGTGATGGAAACATGCAGGGGGAGGGGAGCAGAGAGACCCAGTTCCTGAGAGGTCAGCAGGGCCAGGCCTGGGAGCTTTGGAGGCCAAGTCTGAGCTTCTTCCTGAGGCACTAAGCAGGTGGGGATGTGGGTTTGGACCCTGGCCACAAGGGCTGGAGACCAGGAGACAGGGAAAGGTTGCCCAGTGGTTGGTTTGGACAATGATGGTTGGGGTAGGGAGGCATAGTGGTTGAAGGGTGGTCCCCCCCCCCAAAAAAAAATACAGCTATGTCTGCACACATGTAAATGGGAATTTATTTGGAAAAAAGTCTTTGCAGATATAATTAAGTTAAGGATCTCAAGATGCAACCATGCTGTCTTACTACCCAGGTGGGCCTAAACACAATGACAAGTGTTCTTAAGACACAGAGGGCTGGGTGCAGTGGCTCATGCCTAAAATCCTAACACCCTGGAAGGTCAAGGCAGGTGGAACACTCAAGCTCAGGAGTTCGAGACCAGCCTGAGTAAGAGTGACTACTAAAAATAGAAAAACTAGCCAGGTATTGTGGTGGGTGCCTGTAGTCCCAGCTACTAGGGAGGCTGAGGCAGGAGGATCCCTTGAAATCAGGAGTTTGAGGTTGCTGTGAGCTAGGCTGATGCCAGGGCACTCAACTACAGGGGACAGAGACTCTGTCTCAAAAAAATAAAAAATAAAAAAAAAGAAGACACAGAGGACAGACGGAGAAGAGGAGGTCATGTGAAGATGAAGGCTGTAGTGATGTGGCCACAGGGCCAGGAACACCTGGGGCCGCCAGAATGGGCAAGGAAGGAGCCTGTCCTAGAGGCTTCTGAGGGAGCACAGCCCTGCCAATGCCCTGGTTTCGGATTTCTGGTCCTGCGAACTGTGAGAGACAGATTTAAGCCACATTTGGGGTTATTTATTATGGCAACTCTAGGGAACTAAGACAGGAGGTCACCACAGGATGGAGAGATTCATCGGCCTCTAGAGCAGTGGTTCTCAACCTTCCTAATGCCGCGGCCCTTCAATACAGTTCCTATGGGTCACAACCCACGGGTTGAGAACCGCTGCTCTGGAGACTTCCAGGAGGTAGAAATAACCTCCCCGTTTGCCCCCCACATGTCTCTCCTAAGCTCCCAAGCATTGCCTTTTATTCTATCCAGCCTTATTACTCCAACTTCCAGCTGTTGAGGCTGAGGATAGGGGCAGAGGATTGAGAATGTCTTCAGGGATGGGAAGAGTTGTGGGGACCACAGGGGCTCTGCTCAGAGAGGTGGTGAAAGTGATGGGGAGAGTTTGAACCCCACAGATAAGAGTGATCAGCCAGGAGACTGGGCAGGTGGCTCTGCCCAGGTGAGCCTCAATGGTTCACCTGTAAAATGGGATGATAACAGCCACTAAGCTAAGGATCAACTGCTAAGATAAGGACTGGAGGGCATGTATGTCAGTGCCTGGTACACAGCAAGCAAGCACCCAGTCTGTGGTGGCAGCAGTTAGACATTCATAAAACTGTAGAGAGCGAGCCCAGCTTGGTGGTTCACACTTGTAATCCTAGCACCCTGGGAGGCTGAGGTGGGTGGATCCCTTGAGCTCGGGAGTTTGAGACCAGCCTGAGCAAGAGTGAGAACCCATTTCTACTAAAAATAGAAAAACTAGCCCGGTGTTGTGGCAGGCACCTGTAGCCACAGCTACTAGGAAGATTAAGGCAAGAGGATCACTTTGAGCCCAAGAGTTTGAGGTTTCTGTGAGCTATGAGGCCATGGCATTCTACCCAGGGTGGCAGAGTGAGACTCTAACTCAAAACAAAACAAAACAGACAAACTGTAGAGAGCATGTGAAATACCATGGCAATTTGCAAGTGTCCCCAACCCTCAGAACTTTCCCCAGTGGCCTCCTGGGTGGCTGAAAGGAGTTGAAGCACTGTAGAGCAGTGTTATGGTTTGAATTGTGTCCCCCCAGAAGATGCTCAGGTTTTAACCTTCAGGATGTGTGAATGGACTTATTTGGCAATTGGGTCTTTTGCAGATCATCAAGATGAGGTCATTAGGGTGGGCACTCGTCCAATATGACTGTTTTACATAAAGGGGGAATTGGATGCAGAGTCAGACATGCACCGAGGGAAGGTGATGTGAAGACACAGAGGAACACTGTCCTCAAGTCAGAGCATAAGGCCCATAGAGGCCAGGAGGAAACCACAGAACAGACACTCCCTGAAAGCCTCAGAAATAGAGCAGAACCAGCCCTGCCCACACCTTGATTTCAGACTTCTAGCACCATAATTGCGAGACAATAAATTCCTGGTTGTTTAAGGCACACAGCGTGATGCTTTGTTATGGCAGCCCCAGGAAATGAACAGAGGTGGGAGTAAGATGAATCTCACTGTCTGAGGATGGTGGGAATTCCAGGGTCTGTAGAGCACCTGGGGGCTTTGAGGTGATGGACAAGAGGCTGGTGCCACCCCATCCCAGCCCTCAGTCACTGCCCAGGCCCGTGGCCAGGCTTGTCTGCTCCTCTATCCCCTGAGGGAGGGCACCAGTCACTTCCAGGACAGAAGTCTGGGATGCATTTGGAAATCTTGGCAGAGGGGGTTTAAGTTAAGGCCCCATTCTGGTCAATCTGGGAACCACCATATGGATCCTGTTAGCTGTCCCCTTGCAGGAGAATCTGAGCAGAACTGTGGAAAGTGGTCAGGGAAGGGGGGCACACCCTCTGTGGCCCAGCCCCTGGCAGGCCCTGGTGGTCCTGGGTTGACTCCTCACTCTGCCACTTCCAGGGTAAACACAGGCTGCTTGTGCCACCTCCCTGTCTCTGCCTTCTCACCTGTAAAATGAGGACGATTAGTAGAATAGATCTTGAAATGCTGCTGCCTGGATTCAATAGAACTAATAGCAGGATGCTCGATGGAGGGCAACTTTTTTTTTTATAAATTGTGGTAAAATGTTCATTGACTATTTTAACGATTTTAACCATTTTTAAGCATGCAGTTCAGTGGCCTAAGTGCATATACATTGTTGTGCAACCATCACCACCGTCTCTAGAACTTTCTCATCTTCTGTAACTAAAACTCTGCGCTCATTAAACACCAATCCCTCATTTCCCTTCCCCTCGGCCCCTGCCAACCACCGTTCCACTGTCTGTGATTTTGACTACTCTAGGCATCTCATCTAAGTGGAATTTTACCATTCTTTATTACAAAATATGACAAAATTTACCATTTTAAGTGTCCACTTCACTGGTATTAAATATATTCCTAGTTGGGTGGCGCCTATGGCTCAGTGAGTAGGGCGCCAGCCCCATATACCGAGGGTGGCGGGTTCAAACCCGGCCCCGGCCAAAACTACAACAACAAAATAAAAATTAAATAAATAAATAAATAAATATATTCCTCACATTGTGCAACTATCACCACCATGTGTTTCCAGGATCTTTTTTGTGAAACTGAAACTCTGTATTCATTAAATAATAACTCCCCATTTCTCCCTCCTCCCAGCCCTTGGCAACCACCATTCTACTTTCTGTTGCTATGGATTTAACTTCTCTAGGGACCTCATATAATTGGAATCATACAGTATATATATATGTGTAAATACACATATATATACACATATGTGTGTGTTTTTGTTTTGTTTTGTTTTTTAAGACAGAGTCTCACTCTGTTACCTGGGTTAGGGTGCCATGATCTCAGCCTAGCTCATAGCAACCTCAAACTTTGGGGCTCAAGAGATCCTTCTGCCTCAGCTTCCTGAGTAGATGGGACTGCAGATGCATGCCATGCCTGGCTAATTTTTCTATTTTAAGTAGTGACCAGAGTCCTGTCCTTGCTCAGGCTGGTCTTGAACTTCTGAACTCAAGGGATCCTCTTGCCTCAGCCTACCAGAGTGCTGGGATTACAGGAGTGAGCCACCTCACCCAGCCAGTATACTGGCTTGTTTTAATTAGCGTAATGCCCTCAAATTTCACCCATGTTGCAGCATGTGTCAGAGTTTTGTACCCTTTTAAGATTGAATCCTGTAAGAGGGACTTTACCTAACAAATGCAATCAGTGTAACCTGGTTTCTTGTACCCTCAATGAATCCCCAACAATAAAAAATAATTTAAAAAAAAAATCTTTTCCTCAAAGTTGAGAGCACAAACAATATGTTGCTCCCAAGGCAGTAGTCAGAAATATATGCAGAGATTTCATTTGAAGATATTGTTTCACCCCAGGGAGATAAGGAAATAAGTACATCTTTCATGTATTACAATGAAAAATTGCAAACCACCTTGATGTAAGGTAAGATATGGTATGTTCATGGTATATCTATATTGTGTAGTTATAACAAATAATATATTATGTTGAACTTTAAAAAAAAAGATTGAATCCTATGCCATTGTGTGTACTTACCACATTTTGCTTATCCTTTCACCTGCTGATGAACACTTGTGTTGCCTCTGCTTTTTTTTTTTTTTTTTTGCTGTTTTTGGCCATAGCTGGGCTTGAACCCGCCACCTCTGGCATATGGAGCTGGCGCCCTACCTCTTTGAGCCATAGGTGCCGCCCTCTGCATTTTAACTATTGTGGACAATGCTGCTACGGGACAGGCACACAAATATCTCTTCAAGACCCTGTTTTCAATTCTCTGGGGCATATACCCAGGAGTGGAATTGCTGGATTATATGGTGGTTCTATAAAATGTTTAATTTTTTAATTAAATCAGAGCTGTGTACATTAATGCAGTCATGGGGCACAATGTTCTGGTTTTACATACAATTTGAAATATTTTCATTAAACTGGTTAACATAGCCTTTACCGCATTTTCTTAGTTATTGTGTTAAGACCTTTATATTCTACACTTAGTAAATTTAACATGTACCCTTGTAAGATGCACTGTAGGTGTGGTCCCACTAATTACCCTCCCTGTACCCATCCTCCCCCCTCCTTTCCCCTTCTTCTTGGGCTATAATTGGGTTATAACTTTCTTTTTTTTAATTTTTTTTTATTTTTTGGGTTATAACTTTAATATGAAAGCTATAAATTGGTTTCATAGTAGGGCTGAGTACATTGGATATTTTCTTCCATTATTGAGATATTTTGCTAAGAAGAATGTGTTCCAGCTCCATCCATATAAACATGAAAGAGGTAAAGTCTCCATCTTGTTTAAGGCTGCATAATATTCCATGGTGTACATATACCACAATTTATTGATCCATTCATGAGTCGATGGGCACTTGGGCTTCTTCCATGACTTAGCAATCATGAATTGAGCTGCAATAAACACTCTGATACAAATATCTTTGTTATAATGTGATTTTTGGTCTTCTGGATATGTACCTAGTAGAGGAATCATAGGATCAAATGGCAGGTCTATTTTTAGATCTCTAAGTATTCTCCAAACATCTTTCCAAAAGGAATGTATTAGTTTGCATTCCCACCAGCAATGTAGAAGTGTTCCCTTTTCTCCACATCCATGCCAGCATCTCTGGTTTTGGGATTTTGTTATGTGGACTAATCTTACTGGAGTTAGATATCTCAAAGTAGTTTTGATTTGCATTTCTCTGATGATTAAGGATGATGAGCACTTTTTCATGTGTCTGTAGGCTGTGCGTCTGTCTTCTTCAGAGAAGTTTCTCTTCAAGTCCCTTGCCCACCCTGAGATGGGATCACTTGTTCTTTTCTTGCTAATACGTTTGAGTTCTCTGTGGATTCTGGTTATTAAACCTTTGTCAGAGACATAACCTGCAAATATTTTCTCCCATTTTGAGGGCTGTCTGCTTGCTTTACTTACTGTGCTCTTGGCTGTACAGAAGCTTTTTAGTTTGATCAGGTCCCAGTAATGTTTTTTTTTTTTGGTTTTTTCTTTTTTGAGACAGAGCCTAAAGCTGTCACCCGGATCACAGCTCACAGCAATCTCCAATTCCTGGGCTCAAGCGAGTCTCTTGCCTCCGCCTCCCAAGTAGCTGGGACCACAGGCGCCCGCCACAACGCCCGGCCATTTTTTGTTTGCAGCTGTCATTGTTGTGTGGTGGGCCCGGGCTGGATTCAAACCCGCCAGCCTAGGTGTACGTGGCTGGGTGTACGGGCTTAGCCCGTTGAGCCACAGGCGCCGAGCCACCAGTAATGTATTTTTGATGTTGCTTCAATTGCCCAGGGGGTCCTCCTCATAAAATATTTGCCCAGGCTGTATTTTTATAGTTTTGTGTCTTAAGTTTAAATCTTTAATCCGGTGTGAGACTATCTTAGTTAATGGAAAATGTTTAAATTTTTGAAGAATCGCTGTACTGCTTTCCACGGTGGCTGCACCCTTTTACATTCTCACCAGCAGTGCACAGAGATTTTGGTTTCTCTATGTCGACTGTTCTCTCAGGCACTGCCTGGCTCCTAATACCTCCTATGGGGACCTAAAAGGGGGGTTGTTTTCTTAGGCATGCTGGTGCTCCTGGAATCCTGACCTCATTCCCTTTTGAGTTTCTTTCTTTTTTTCTTTTTTTTCACAACAGAGTCTCACTCCGTTGCCCTGGGTACAGTGCTATGGTGTCATCTTAGCCCACAGCAAGCTCAAACTCTTGGGCTCAAGTGATCTTCCTCCCTCAGCCTCCTTCCCAAGTAGCTGGGACTACAGGTGCCTGACACAACTCTCGGCTAATTTTTCTATTTTTAGTAGACATGGAATCTTGCTCTTGCTCAGGTTGGTTTCGAACACCTGAGCTAAAGCAATCCACCTGCCTCTGCCTCCCAGAATGGTAGGATTACAGGTGTGAACTACCATGCTTGGCTGCCTTTTTTTTTTTTTTTTTTTTTGTAGACACAGAGTCTCACTTTATCGCCCTCGGTAGAGTGCCATGGTGTCACACAGCTCACAGCAACCTCCAACTCCTGGGCTTAGGCGATTCTCTTGCCTCAGCCTCTGGAGTAGCTGGGACTACAGGCGCCCGCCACAACGCCCGGCTGTTTTTTGTTTTGCAGTTTGGCCGAGGCTGGGTTTGAACCCGCCACTTTCGGCATATGGGGCCGGTGCCCTACTCACTGAGCCACAGGCGCTGCCCCTTGGCTGCCTTTTGAGTTTCTAAAGTTTCTAGAAGAAGATCCTGGGGTCCCAGCGCAAGCTCACTGTGGCAGATGGCCTGGCTCTTGGCATGGGCCTCACACTGGACTAGGGGTGGTGGTGTGCTGGTTCTGGGCTTACCAGAGTGAGGAGATGGCTGGGTGCATAAATGCTGCATATATAACCCATGTTAACTGAAATGGAGGAGTTGGTAAAATTTGCGGAGGACTCAGGCTGATTTGGCGATAGTTCAGCCAGCGTCAGACAGGAAGAATACAAGTCTGTCCCTCAAGGGGTGGCATCTGAATTCAATGCAGCCAGGGTGGACTCCACCTAAGAGAACCCCAAGGTTCCCTGACACACAGCAGGAGTGGCACTGATGCTGGGGAGGGGACAGAGCCTGTTCATGAGAGACAGTGGAGGCTGGCCTCTCTGCTGGAACTCGGTGGGTGCTCCCAGAGATTGGAGCCCATGGCCCTGGGTGGACCTCACATTCCACTGGGCCTGCTCCCTCTGGCCTCCCTATTGCCAAAGGCCCAGTGGAGCCTCAGTCTCAGCACAGAAGTAGCTCTGGACACCGTCCTGAGATGGAATAGCTCTTGGCTGCATGGTGGCTCAAAAAGCTAGTTCTGGATGACAGTCTTCACTGTCTAAAGGAAAAAGGGACACTTTCAGAAAACAGCAGTAGCACTCAGGAGGAGTGTGAGGATACAGTGGAAAAGCCCAAAAAGAAGAAAAAGCAAAAGCCCCAGGAGGTTCCTCAGGAGAATGGAATGGAAGACCACCTATCTATCCCTGTCTCTAAACCCAAGAAAAAGAAATCTTTTTCCAAGGAGGAGTTGGTTAGTAGTGATCTTGAGGAA
>CAUYRH010053555.1:0-12842 GCA_963574655.1 Perodicticus potto | reverse complement strand
CCGCAGAGGAGGGTGAAGGAGGAGAAATGGTGGTGCCTGGGATGGAAGGCAGAGAGGAGCCTGGCTCCATCCACACTGGTGCAACTGCAGGGCGGCTCTGAAAAGAGGGAAACTGATGGCTGTAGCCGATGCAGGAGACTCGCTGTGTGGTGCTGAGGCTCGCAAAGCTTAGACACGTCCTGTGACCACGACCAGAGGATGGAGTGCAGGTGGCACTAATCCAGAACGCCCCTGGCCAGGTCACCGTGGGTTGGTCAGTCGGTGGGGGCCTCACCTCTCCAGAGCCACTGGAGACACTTCTGTAAGAGAAACAGGAACCTGCCACCCGGGGAACAGAGGGTTTCCGCCCCTCCTGACATCAGTGCTGCCCCTCACTGATGCCCAGGAATTCATGCTCCTGGCTTGTGAAGGCATCTGGGATGTGAAGAGCAGCCAGGAAGCTGTAGACTTCATTCAGTCAAAGAGCAGCCAGCGTGATGAAAATGGGGGACTTCAGTTATTGTCACCCTTGGGAAGAGCTGCTGGATCAATGCCAGGCACCAGACCCCCCTGACAATGGCTCAGGGTGTGACAACGTGAGCTGCATCATCATTTGCTTCAAGCCCCGGAACACTCCAGAGCTCAGATCAGAGAAACATTCGGAAAGCAGAGGCCGTGCTCCCCACTGAGGGCTGGAGAGAATGGAACAGCCACAGCCACAGGAGGAAGGGTGAGCGGGACTGGAGGTCAGTTATCCAGACCCTGCCCACTAGGCTGCTCTCAGTTCTCCAGACCTGACACTGAGTTTTCTTTCTCCTTTTTCCTTTGCAGTGGGTATGAGATGTGCAGGGTGAGCTTGGGGGGCTTTATTCAGCCCATTCCAAAGAGGGCTCCCCTTCCACACAGCAGCCTGGGAGTCTCTGCATTCCTGACACCCTCCTCCCTGCTCCCTGGGCTCATGGAGGCTCTGCTCCTGTGTTCTGCTGTGTCCAGGGAAAGGCTGGAGGTTCTGGGTTTTCCTCTGTGAACTTTTTATTTGAGGACATTCTGTTTTACTGGCGGCTCCATGGCCCCAGCCACTTGCACCCCTTCTCTGTTGTACACTTTCAATCAATGCTTTTTCAGGTTAAAGGCCAAAACCTAAAATAAATAAGTAAATAAATAGTCAGCTCTGATGCAAGTTTAGTTGGAAATTCAGGGTCAAAATGATAAAGAGAACAAGATCCCAGTTTTCACAGGACAAAAAGGTATATTCAATAAGATAAAAATGTTCTATATACAGAAGAACTTCCATAACCGACCACCTCCCTGCATTGACCACCTCACTAAATTGACCCTATTTTCATAGACTGGAAATGCACCACATTTTGTGTCAGCACAGTAGCCCTCACTCCTTATGGTGACCATGTCCGTATGCTGACCATTTCTATCTGTCTCTTGGGAAGTCACTTACAGGGGGTTCTGCTGTATTTGTCATGTAAGTGACTTGAGTTACATGAACAGAATTCAAAGCATAATGAAGACACACAAACTTTAAGTGGGAATATCTCCAACAGAGAGTGTGGTTTAAACTGTTATTTTACACTTTCATACTGTTACAAAATTTCTCACACTGATCTTGTGTTATTGTCATAAATATATCACAGAATGAGATCAGTAATGAATCTGTAAAGACAGGTTGCATTTCTTCTGTATTCAATTTGTGAAGAACGTTTCAGGAGGCAGGGATCCAGTGAGACAAAACACTGAACTCAGGTTATATGGACGTGAGTTCAGGTGCCTGGTTTGCACAAACACCTGGATGCCTCATGTGTTATGTGGAATAGTAACACAGCAACTCTCCTACTAAGACTGATGTCCTTTGGTTAAAAGTATGTTTTTAAAATTTGGAATATTTGAGGGAAACAACAGTTTTATCAAGAAGATTTACACCAAGGATTTATATATGAAAGTTTATTTGTTATGTTGAAGGAATGGATCGTTACTTCACAGAGAAGAAAAAGCAATATATGAATTTAATATGAAAGGAATAACAACATCAAAAATGAGTATGTGATTTTGACATACTATCCAGGAAATACTTGGCTCTACATTTCTTTGGAGATTTCTTTTTGGTCTTCTTTGCTTATTTGAGGGGTTTGTGGTGTTGCTGTTGTTTGTTTTTCTGTGCTGAGGGAATCCACTGATTAACTTGGAAATACTCAAGTACAGAATGTATTTCAATTAAACAACTGGCTCACACTGGAAACCACAAGTCATAATTTTATAATTCTCACTCACCTTCAAGCACATGTGCACCAGGATGTCCAGACAGTGAGTGTGGACAGCTCAGGACAGAGATGGGACCATGACAGGAAGGCCTGGGTGTCCCATGGGGAACAGGTGCTCTGTGTGGGACACAGTGAAGGGTAAGGACTGTCTATCCTGGCCAGTTGTAAGTAGCACATCAATTTAACAGTGTAAGGTCATGATAAGAATGCCTTGTGCCTAAACAATTTCCAAATAAATACGGTCATTCAAATCTGTTACTATATGCCGTGTGATTCCATATTACCAGTTGGACACCTGAGCTATTGCACTAAAGTTCCAAACCACAATCTCATTATCCTGGATATCAGTGTGTCTTAATGTACTGCTTTTAAGTGAGTGTGTGTGTGTGTGTGTGTGTGTGTGTGTGTGTGTGTGTGTCTGTGTCTTTAGGGAGAAAGTATGGGAAACTCTGACAAACTTTCAGTGACGTGTCAAAGATTATGGAATTGAAGAAACATAGAGATAACATCATCTCAACCCTCAAGAGATTTCCTCATGGGTCATAGGGAATGGCTCTAAACAAAGAAATTTCACATAAAAATTCCTGAAGTGAACAAAAGAGATGAAATCGAACCACAATTTTATAGAATTAAAGCCAAGTGACATCACCTTCAATAACCTGTATCAGTAAACCCAACAATATATATGAAAAGTCTGGGCATGTTACTTTCTAGCTCTCCCTTTCCTGACTACATGGCAGTAGGTCCACTTTATTTCTTCCTCCCACATATACACACATGCACACTGATGCACACTCATGTTTGCACAAATAACTGCAATAGAAGCCTCTAATCACATAACACATGTTTCTTTCCATAAAACCCTGTGATTAAGCCAGTTAAACATCGACCCTTACTCTGAACCTTCCTGAGAGCATGGGCTTTTCTCTTCCAGACGTTTGTAAACATCCTTCCAACCATGTTCCTTGTCCTGATACATGTACATGTTTATGTTAGACACATTCTTTCTTCACAGGAAATGGAAGACTTCATCCAGAGCTCTGGAGAAAATGGTGTTGTGGTGTTTTCTCTGGGGTCAATGGTCAGCAACATGACAGAAGAAAGAGCCAATGTGATTGCTGCAGCCCTTGCCCAGCTCCCACAAAAGGTTAGATAATGTCCCCACGGGTGGACAGTTACTGAATGAATCTGTCTGAAAGGTTAACTGCCTGATAGCAAACAGACCTCCTGAGGGCACTGTGCACCCTGCAGATCTTATCAGAAAGGAGGGAAATTTAGTGCGTATCTGAGCTAGCACAGTGGTGGGAAGCAGGCCTTGAGAGAAGTCTGAGGTGCATTGCAGTCTAAGCTCTCATGCCATTGACCTTTTGCACTTCCCACACATGTGGAACAGGCCTAATTGGTGTGCTGGTCAGGGAGCTGCCACATGTAATGAAAATCATTAAGATGGTGTCCTACCCTGAGGCAGGACCTGGGCATGTAATGTCACCTCTAGGCTGACACCTCTCCTGACTGAGGGAGGAGAAGGGGATAAAAGAGGGAGCTGATCAGAAGGAGCCAGGAATGGGAGGGGGTTCAGAGGCCCCATGGAATATAGTAGAAACTTAATTTCTAATGTACAGAATACACTTGTGGTCTATGTGTGCTCGTGAATTATTTTCTTAGTTTTCTGTCTGACAAAGACTTTTAACAATTTGTGTTAATTTTATGGTGAAAAGTAGAAATTAATACCCAAATACCAAGTGGAAGTTAAATTTTCCTCAATTCCATAAGGATTATGTGGGAATTCTACAATAGCCTTATTCTGGTACTGGACATGGATGTGGCTGTGTTGTAAGAGATGGTATTAATCACTGCTGCAGTCTATCAGCTAAGTGGTAACAGTCAAGCAAAGTTTAGCAAATACAATTTTAGACTTTTTGAACAGGTGTCTTGTTATTCATAAACTGCCCACTGGCTCTTATTTTCTATGGTAAAAGAGTTTCCAAGACTAGCAATAATGATAACTCTCTGAATCCCTGTCAAATGTTGCCACTTCTGTTTAGTGACATGTGTCTGACAATGTGATAGAAACTCCAAAGCTGCATGGACACATTTCTCACAAGTAGCTGATTTTATGGATGTGGATATTTTGCAAATCAGTAAATGGCAACCTCTAACGAAGTTACTTATGTAACAGGCAGATATCAAGAAACTAAAAATCATATCATTCAAAAGCTTGAGGTGAGGTAGGATGGCCTGAAAATTGAGTTCATGAACCTGCCCCTGAGTGCTTACGTTGGCAGCACTGTACATACAACTCAGTAAAACATCCTGACCGGAGACAGCAGAGTCTCACAATTGTGACGTGTGACAGTGTCTTGCTGAGCAGGGCTCATTACTGTTGTTGCCTATTTTTGTGAGCAGTTGGGAGGTTGAATTTAAAGCAACAAAGAGGCATTTGTAAATTTCTTGGCAAGAGTGGAGGTGAAATCAGGGACATGTTAGTCCAAGTTTATAGGGATAATGCTATGAAGAAAATGGCAGTCTACAAATGCATTAAAATGTTTCTGAGGGGAAAGAGTGTCACTGATGAGGAGAGGTCAGGGTGGCCAGTACTGACCAGAACTGATGAAAACATTGCAAAAATTTGTCAAATTATGCACCAAATCATTACCTGGCTGTGAGATGCACAGCAGACCAAGGAAACATTGATGGAGAAATATCTGGAAAATCATAAATGAAAATCTTGGCCAACAAATCATGGCCTTTGCATGGTGACAAAGCACCAGCTCACATGGTACTGACTCTGAGGGAGTTTTCGTCAGGTAAGTAAATAACTGGAACATCTCCCCTACTCACTTGGTGTGGCCCCCAATGACTTTTTTCTTTACTGGAAGATAAAGGAAATATTAAAAGGAAGTCATTGGATGACATTCAGGACATCAAAGGGAATATGACAACTGTTCATGTGGCCATTCCAGAAAAAAAGGTCAGAAATTGCTGAGAAGGGTGGACTAGGCACTGGTGTCAGTGCACAGCCAAAGGGAGCTCTTGGAAGGTGACGGTGCTAATATTCAGCAATGGGGCAGGTAGCATGCTTGCTAGGATGAGTTCACAAACTTAATTGTCAGACCTCACAATTACCATGATTTGATTATTACACATTGTATGCCTGTATCAAAATATCACATGTACTCTGTACATATGTACAACTATTATATGTCCAAAATAATTAAAAATAAGACATTTCAAAGAACAAATTAATAAGAACAGATTAATATTAGCTTTGGAGAATTGCAGCTAGTATAAAATAAATAAATGTAGATCATTACTATTGTATTTATTTTACCAGAATTTTATTGACTGGCAAATAATTTCTAAAATGCTTGAATTTACCAGTGTAGGAATTGTAAGTTACTCAGAAGATCTTAGATACCACATTGATCATGACTGTAGCACATGAATCCTGGTTATTCTATTTACCTAGAATTTGAGTCATACTCTTGAGTTACCAGCCTTTTTCTCATTTCTTCATACTATACATGAAGGGGTTTAGATACAAGACTGACAGTCCCTTTAGAAAGAAAACTTGCCTTAACTTTGGATTTCTACTCACGGAACGAGGTATTTTCTCCACCGGTACAGGTCCTGTGGAGATATGATAGCAAGAAACCAGATACCTTAGGACCCAATACTCGGCTGTACAAATGGCTGCCCCAGAATGACCTTCTTGGTAAGACTCTTGGGAAAAAATACTGAATACATAAGTCATAGCCAATTAGGGTAATAGTTGGTCAATAGCTTAACATAAACAATATTTATTTATGGAAACTCAAAAATAAAATCCAGCTGCTTTATACAAATGTTCTAGTCCTGGGAAGAAAGAATAACCTATAGCAGTTGGCATTTTCCTACACACACTCATACTTTTTATGTCCGGAAATAAAGTGTCTATTTCAGCTCTTGTAGGTGTCTCAGTCTCCTCCTTCTATTGGACAACTTTACCTTGACCTCCCTACTGAGAGTCATTTCACATGACACTGAGCATTACAGTTCCTCTTCTGTTTCCAGCGACTCTGTCTTGTCTGTGGGAAGGAATCCCCAGTCTCTATCATAAAGTGATGTCACCTTCACAGAGGAGTGTGGGCTGTCCTTGCTGTGACCTCAGCCCTGCTCCTGTCACACTTCCTGCTGCCTGGACACCTTGCACATCAGACACAGTGACTGCACTATTTCCCTGAGAGAACAAATGCTTACATGCCTGACCCTGTCTTTTCTTTTTCTTTGTACATTTCATTTCTTTGATCCAGAATATTCTTTTTCATTATCTCCTGGTAATCTTGTATCCACCTTCTGCTCTCAAGTCACACAGCATTTCCTCTCTACAGACTTTACTTCTTTCTCCAGCACAAGTAGGTCCTTCTGCCTCTGAATCTAGTGCAGGTTTGTTGAAGTCTAGTCTGCTATCTAGAAAACATTACCCTCTCACTGTCCTATAATATGCCTTTCTCATTTTATTCCTGAGACTACTGAATAATTTGACTAATATTCACCCAACTATAGGTCACCCCAAAACCAAGGCTTTTGTAACTCACGGTGGAGCCAACGGCATGTATGAGGCCATCTACCATGGGGTCCCCATGGTGGGCATTCCTTTGTTTGCGGATCAACCTGATAACATGGCTCACATGAGGGCCAAGGGAGCAGCTGTCACCTTGGACTTCCACACAATGTCCAGTGCTGATTTGCTCGGTGCTCTGAAGACAGTCATTAATGACCCCATGTGAGTAGCATGACTTTTTATTAGGTGGTATTTATAGACAAGTTCTCTTGTCATCAGTAAATGAGATTAATTCATTAGTATATTTTTAGCAGATCGGTTTGAAAACAATTTAAATTATTTTTATATTTTAAAATTATAAATTTTATTGAATGTAAATACTGTGAACCCCGTACTATTTGGAAATTAAAAAATAATAAATTATTCAATCAATCAGCAACTTTCTTTCATTTCCTACCAGGTACTTAGTTCACAGTGGCATTGAACTCAATAAACTTAATGTGAAACTAATTAGTACAAAAATTTTCTATGTAAAAATAATTTCACGAAGAATTATAAAAAAGATGAATTTTTACAATTAAGACAGAATCCATAGTTAAAAGGAGAAATGACTTTTGAAATATACAAAAATATTTTAACACAATTCCTAAAATTTCTTAATTTGTTTCCTTTCTTTTATTCCAAAGTTTATTTTTATACTGTCATTATTTTAATAGATTGGACAGTAGATATAATTTACATAGCATAAAATGTATGTATTCAAAATGTAAAACTTAAATATATTTAGTATGTTTATGGAGTTATGAAGATGGCACTATAATTTTAAAACCTCTGTATCACCCCAAGGAAATTTTGTAAGGCATAGTGATCTCTGCCTATTAACACCTGATCCAAGGAAATGGTAATTTATATTTTCTCTACAGATTATTCTCTATAGGTAATACATATGGGAATCACACACTTTGTGGCGCATTAAAAATAGCTTTTTCACTAAGCATAATTTTTTTAGTTTCATCCATGTTATTGTGGTTATCTAAATTTTGTTCCCTTTTTATTATTATTGTTTGGGATTCATTCAGGTTACAAAAAATTAGGTTATACTGATTGCATTTGTAAGGTAAATTCCCTCTTACAATTGTGTCCCACCCCCAAGAGGTGTGCCATACACCATGATCCCAACGCCCCTCTCTCCTCCCCTCACCTCACTCCCTCATTCCCGTACCCCCCCCCCACTATGTATTAGCTCATCCATTGCCTTCCTATTAGAATTGAGTACACTGGATTTTTGGTTCTCCACTCTTGTGATGCTTTACTAAGAAGAAGGTGTTCCACCCAACCAGATTAATAGGAAGGATGTAAAGTCTCCATATTTTTTAGTGACTGAATAGTATTCCATGGTATACCTATACCACAGCTTGTTAATCTATTCCTGGGTTGGTGGGCATTTACGTTGTTTCCACAATTTGGCAATTGTAAATTTTTAGCTGAGATAAACAGTCTAGTGCAAATGTCCTTATGATAAAATGATTATTTTTCTTCTGGGTAGATTTGGGGATCAAATTCGAGATGTAATTTGAGTTCTTTGAGAATTCTTCATACTTCCTTCCAAAAAGGTTGTATTTGTTTGCTGTCCCACCAGTAGTGAGAAAGTGTTCCCTTCACGTGACATCTGCTCCAAATCTGCTGCTTTGACACTTTGTGATGTGGGCCATTCTCACTGGGTTAGGTGATGTCTCAGGTGGTTTTGATTTGCATTTCTATGATAATTAGGGATGATGAGCATTTTTTCATATGTTTGTTAGCCACTCATCTACCTTTAGTAAAGGTTCTATTCATCTCTCTTGCTGAGCGATATAAGGGATTGTTGCCTCATTTTTTGCTGATTAAATTGAGTTGTCTGTAGATCCTAGATATCAAGTTTTTGTCCGATTCATAATATGCAAATATCTCTTCTCATTCTGAAGGTTGTCTGTTTGCTTTGGTTATTCTCTTTGGAAATTAAATGAAGCATAAACTTTTTCATGAATTTGATAACTTTAGCCGATAAACTTACTCTCAATGATGGAATATGTTCTTTCTCCTCCAGATATAAAGAGAATGCTATGAGGTTGTCTAGAATTCACCATGACCAACCAGTGAAGCCCCTGGATCAAGCCGTCTTCTGGATTGAGTTCGTCATGCGCCATGGAGGAGCCCAGCACCTGCGGGCTGCAGCCCATGACCTCAGCTGGGCCCAGTACCACTCCCTGGATGTGATTGTCTTCCTGCTGGCCTGCGGGGCATCTGTGATGCTCATCCTCATGAAGGGCTGTCTGCTCTGCTACTGGAAGTTTGCTACCCGAAGGAAGAAGGGGAAGCAGGAGTAGCTGGGTCCCAGAATTGAAGCTACGAGCCTGACCTGTGGGTACCCCAGGTGAATGGCAAAAAGAGGGGCATTATGGAGATTCTCCTCCTCCTGGGACAAAACATCTTTCCCTTTACCTGCTCAAGTCAAAATGTGTTTTCCAGAGACATAGTTTCCATTTGAAAGACAGAATTATTCCATGTTGACCATTTTTAAAAACTGGAAAATGTAAAACTCATATAAATTAAAATAGTTTATGGCTAAATGTGTTGTTCTAATTCACAAATTATACAAACAAATATGTACTGAGCTTAGCTACGTTTCACACATTGTGTGTGGACAGAAGAACAATAACAAGTCCACTCACAGTATCAATACTCAGAATACTTTGGCTTTATCTGGAGCACAATTTTGTTACTTTATTGAGTATTACTCAAAAAACTATACCAAGATTAGTTTCTACATAAAGTCTCTCTGGCTTTTGCTCTTGTGAGACGGGTACTGCTGCTTTCCTCCCCCTGGGCATGCAGCCCCCTGAACCTTGTTCTCTAGAAGACACCATGACACTCACCTTCTTAGAACCTGAGGTGTTCGCAGGGGATGTGTGTGCAGATAGAATGCAGCAACTCCTGTGAAGCTGCTTCCTAATGTAAAAGTGAACTAGCTTACACACTATTTGGTTTCACAAACAAATTTTTTGGTTTTTTGCCATTTTTGCTGGGGCCAGGTTTGAACCCACCACCTCTGGTATATGGGCCAGCACCCTAGTCCTTTGAGCTACAGGTGCCCCCTTCACAAACAAATTTTTTAGGCCATTTCCAAAGATGTTTCAGGCTTTTATAACAGATGTACAGTTTCAATGTTAAGGTATGATGACATACATGGGCACACACAGGATAATGCAGCACTGTGAAGGGACTTGCTGAATTTTCCATCTCTCTGAACATACATGACATACATATATCCATTTCTTTCACAATTGAACACAGCGCCACTTAACTATCTAATAGATATGTTGTAAAATTCAATGGGTTTGTTGAAAACAACTTGAAGTAATGGTATTATTGTATATGGATCAATGGTATTATTGTATACAGAAACATTCCTTCCTTTGCAATGACAAAAAAAATAAAATAAAATCATCATTTTTTGAACCTAAATACACTGTTTTTACAAATAGTAAAAATGCAAAGAATTAAATAATTAGGCGGAAAATAATTAAATCAAACATCAGTGGCTCCTAAGGCCCTCCTTAACCTGTAAGTGAAGGACATAGAAAGTGTTCACTGTGGTGCAGGGTGACATGAACCTGGCTCTCTGTGGCAGGAAGTCCACAGTCACTCACATCTGACAACACATTTTCTCCAGACTCAGCATGACTCAAAAAATAAGAACATTGATTCTAGGAAAATTATAGGAAGCATTTCTAACAGAATAATCTATATGTATCATTTAGTAATTGACACATTTTTATAGAAAAAGAGAACTTATATAGAAGCACAACTGTTATTGTTTGATCGTGCATCTAAACCTGAATTAACTACATCAATCTTTTTTCTACAACTCATATAAGAAAATATTGGTTTCCATTGCATAGTGAGAACCACTACAAACACTCAGCCAAAAAATCAGATGGTCCAATATGAAAACTGAGGATGTAGACAGGCAAGTAAAATAAAAATCAACAATAACATAAAGATGACAAAAGTCACCAATGTTCAGGAAAATAGAAATCATGTCAGTAAATTTTAACCTGGAGAAAATTTGCAACCTCTAAAAACCTGATAAAACTATTGTTCATGGACAATGTGGAATCACATTGCAAATAAAGTGTAAGTGTGCTGAGACAGGGACAGGCACACACTATTATTGCAGACTCCAAAGCCCCTAACACCCTGCTCAAAGGCAGATGTGGTGACAGAACAAGGTAAGACAGGTTGACACCAAAGTGGGGACGATATGGGCACTTACAGGCTTGCAGGTCATTATGCTTTATTTATAACATGTCAGCATGCTAAAAGCAACTCCCACCTATACCATGAAACTTCTGGGAGGCATCTTATAAATTATGAAAAGGGAAGGATTCCCAGTTTTAAAAGTCACTGCCAGAAAGAGTTGTTTTGCAGCACTGCGGTTGACTCATAGGGCCCTGACACAAGATGGCCGACTGGAGCCAGCTTTCCATAGAGGCTCCCATCCAGAAGGAGAGTTAAAGGACAAAAGTTTAGCAAGAAAGTCAATGGTTCAGATCTGAGCCAAGAGAGAAGGTTGAAGAACCCACATCAACCCTGCTGAGGTGAGCTGCGACTCCAAAGATACAAACAAAAGGTACAAAATCCATCACCAAGTGCATGGGAGTCCACTCCCCCATAAGAACAGCTTGCAGTATACTCCATACAAACAAGAGAGCGGAGTTCAAATATCTCCCCATTTTATCCCACAGGAGAGACTCTCTAAAAACCGGACCTACTTCCTCTACTAGGGTGCCATGGCACTCTCCTGCCAGACATAAAACTGTATAAAACTGCATACATTCTCTATTTACAATTTTGAACTCTGAGCACTCCCCTCCACTCTCACCCTGAGGTTTGGAAGCCTGTCCCCCGTGGAGTTCAGATTGTTGGGCATTTTCTTGAGGGGTGTGGATGGGGCATGGGCTATTGCTAACCTGTGCTGATTCTCTGGCATGGGAGAAAGGAGAGGACGATCAGCTGAGAGGGAACCATACAGGAGTGGCGGTGCCCTGAGGTACAGAGTGGCAGCCACAGCAGCGGTAACAATGGGGCTCACATCCCTGGGGATATTTTGAAAGGACACTCCCAGTCTCTCTGGGCAACCAGAGGAAGCTGGGCATCTTCTCTGGTAGCAGCCACTGGAGGAACAGATCTGAGACAGAAACACAGGCCCAATAAGTAAACGGTATGCCTCAGGTGGTATTGGCCTGGGCGAAGCACAGCGACTAAAATACACCACGCAGAGACAGCAGACTCCCAGGATGGGGCTGACCCAGAGGACACTTTCACTGAGCCTCAGATGCACCCAGCCCTCAGGGGATCAAAGGTGAGAAAAGGCAGGCAGGCAGTGGCTGGAATTGACAGCTAATGCATGTTCTGTCCACATCCACCGCAACAGGAACTGCAGCTGAGACTGGGCAGTGGCACAGACAAGGCAGAGTTACTCAAACAGTGTCTGATGTGGAGGGGTACCAGCCCCCCAACCAAAGCAAATGACATGGCCTCAGGTGCTCCCTGAGGAACGTTGCCCTAAGATGGAAAAACTTCTTTATCTGTGGACATGTTCACAGGAGGAAGTAACCAGAGGGCTTCGCAGGGTGAAGCTGGGGGTTGGGCACTTGCAGAGGTTACGGGAAGAAGTGCATTGTCCTTTTCTCTTCTTTATTTATGGCTAAGCTTCAAGTTTTGGGGAACTATCAGACAGAACAGACAGCCAGACACTATTGTGGTTAAGCTTGCAGCCTGATGTTGAGAAAGTATGTTTAATTTAGATTAACTATATATGTATCCAGCAGCATCTGTGCTGAACAAAGAATTTTCTTGGCAGCTTCTGCTGTTTCATCATTGTTCATTCCTTTTTCTATTTCTATACTTTTATCTAATCAGTGTGTATAAAAACACCCAATAAATGTGGGTTGTCACTGAGTGCCTGAGTGAGCACCAGTCTCCCTTTCATCAATCATTCTGTGTGC
>CAUYRH010053549.1:0-13853 GCA_963574655.1 Perodicticus potto | reverse complement strand
GTAGAATATAAATGTCTTAACACAATAACTAAGAAAATGCCATGAAGGCTATGTTAACCAGTTTGATGAAAATATTTCAAATTGTATATAAAACCAGCACATTGTACCCCATGATTGCATTAATGTACACAGCTATGATTTAATTTTTAAAAAGATCAAATTATACTAAGGTGTCACTATTTACAGACTTGAAAGTATTTCATTAACGTTTCTGAATTATGGATTTCTATAAAGTGGCAAACTTAGTGGGCTTGGTACAATGGTGGTGGTAAAAGCAAGTCAAATCCAGTAAAATTTCTTTTATCAACAATGAGTACATTTTATACAATCATCTTTGGATTCAGTAAAACTTTAAAAGGTGAAAAATAAAAAGATAAAAAGTAGTAATAGAGTAATCAATAACAATATTGTGAAAAAGATCAGAAACATCCATTAAAAATTTGTCCATTAATACTTTCTCTTCCTTTGCCTACTCTTTTTTTTTTCTTTTCACAAATAGGATTATTTATTTATCATTGTTAAAAGCCTGAATTTTAGACAGATTCTTGGACTGGTGGTTCATATCCATCAGCTCGTTCTACTTTAGCATGTGTCTTATCCCCCATAGCTTCTCCAGAACTACTACCTTCACCATGAACTCCATGAGTTTTCCCAATTCAAATGTGGGTTTCTTCAGCATTTTTACTTTTCTAACTAAGACATTATGCAGAGGATAAGTAGATTGGCATGCTTTTCTGTCTCTTTTCCAATGCTGTCTGGAATCATGTTAGTGACTCTAGTGCATTTGTCTGTGTGTATGAGGTGGTCTTGTTCTCTTTTTAATATAAAACACTCCCACTGTACAATTACAACAACTGCCAAGATTCCATTCTCCTCTCTAAGCTTTGATATCTAAATTTGTTGATTAAATGTATCAGTTAATGAAAACCAGCATGCATTTCTATATGGCCTGAGGATGGGGCTACATTCTGACAGAGGCATCATTAGGTCCATTGGTCATTGTTAGAACATCATAGAGTATATTTACACAAACCTAGATGGGGATAGCCTACTCATACTATACACCTAGGCTACCTGGTATGGCCCATTGCTATGAGACTCTGACAGCTGTAATGCTGCTATCCTGCTAGGTGATGGGAATTTTTTGGCTCCACTATAATCATATGGAACCACCATTGTCTATTCAGTTTGTCATTGATTGAAACATCATTATGCAGCATATAACCTCATTTGCATTCCAAAAATGTCTCTTGGGAGTTACCCCTGTGTACCCAATTTCCAGTCATATATTCTTACTCAGCTATCCCAGAGATACAAAAACTTGAAAAGTCTAAAACAGATGTTATCTTCTCCTTAGTCATGCTTCTCTGTTCATGTCCTTTGTCTCAGTGACTGTCCCTGCAGTCACTAAATCCTTTACTAAACCAGGTTCATAGGTGAACTCTTTAGGTGTGTTTGTGTGGGCATCTGAACTCTGCTAGAGAAAATGTCATGAACTGATACACAATAATCATCCACAACCTCAACTAGACAGACCATCACCTCTCTCTAGCACACACCGTCTGAGGAACGTCAGTGGGTGCCAACATCAAACATGCTCGAGAAATGCTGCATTATGCAAGGTACAATAGGTTTCTCTACTGAAGGAATTCTTGATCTTTAATAAATTAGTGAGCACTGTGAATCTATAAAGGATGGGGGGAGGTATAATGTACAGTATTTCTGAGCATATTTGCCCATGCAATGCTTTTCCACAGAGTATCTCATAAAGAACATGTTCATCAGAGCATATTTGATTAGTTCTGGTGTAACAGACCTAGGATTTTGCTAAATCCAGTCTTGTGACCTTGGACAGAATTTCAGGGGACTTAATCTTCACCACAGGAGCAATCTGGACTTCAGGAGAATAACTTGCTTTATATTAAAAGAGCTCCTAATGGCTTTATGTCAAGCCAGCTGGATCTAATTATTTTCTTTTCAATACTATAAGGTATTGTTATCTCTGTTTTGAAAAGAAACAAACAGGGTTGAAAGAGATCAAACATTTGCTAAGGGAACACAGCTAGGAACTGACAGAGTTAAGAGTTTAATTTTATCAAGCAACAACCAAGTCAATTCTTACCCCTGTTTTAGAATTCTGTGACTTAGAATTATTAGTATGAAAGAAAGATGGGTGAATGACAAGCCAGGGGGAAGACTGCTCATGTGTACTGAGTTAAGAGTTTAAATCAGTGAACAGTAAAGATCCATAGATACTTTCAATTGTCTTCTATGTTTTAAAATACATTCTTGTTTAAAAACAAGTACAGTTCTTAAATAAATATTTTATGGTTACATTAGAATATTTATAAAAAGAATTACATATTTTATGCAGTCTTCTAAGTTTATTAATGTACTCTTCCCTTAGAATTTTCTTTATGTTATTAATTTTTTAATGAAAGTTTCACATCATGATGCAAACTTCAACCCTGACTACATGTGTGTAATAGTAATGATGGTAAGAGGTAACAATCTAGGATTTACAACCATGTGGTGTAAAGCAAGAACTTGGCAAGTATTATCTTATTCATTCCTCATGGTCAACAGCTGAGATAAGTCACTATGATCCCATGTTGAAGAGGAGAATAGTGGATAGTCTTAGAGAAGTGATGCAAACTACCAAGCCACAAGTTAGTAAGCAGAATCTGAACATCTAGTTTCAGAAACAAATTCTTAGCCATCATACTACAGTGCTTCCCTAAGTAAAAATAATAATAATTCTTATAGTAATAAATTTAAGATACATCATTAGCACTTTAGGGAGAGTACCTGAGGCTGAATCTTATTATGTGATATAAATATATAATCATTCTGGTAAGAAACATTAAAATTAAATACATTGGTGCATTTTAGAAATGGGTTGAACAAAATCCTCTGGAAACATGAGTGTTTCTCTCAAATAAACAAGGTTAGGATCATATCATCTGTTGACAAGACAGACAACATCACAAAGCCTGCTCACCTAACCAGACAATGTCTTATCATGACTTGCTGGCTTCCCTGCAGCACTGCCTGCAATTAGCTTCCTGGTCACACAGTGGAAGGGAGTCAGTCTCAGATGATCTCACCACTGCAGGGGCTGCCTCTGGGACTGGAGCTACATGTAATATGCAGATCTGTGTTCCACTTGCCAAGGTCTATATATTTGTTCAAAATTTCTTCAAACTCTGCTATTTTTTACCACTAGGAAAGTAAACTACCCCCCTAGGTATGAGGTAACAACTCTTCTAGGAGATACATTACTGGTTCAGGCTCCCAGATTGCCAATTAGTGTCCTGGAGATGAAATGTAATGTCCTGAAAGAGTTAGTGTTCCAAAGAGCCAACAAGGTGTTTCTTATTCACCTTGAGGGCTGGCTGGTAGAAGTTAGCTGTCTAAGAACCAGTACACCATTTTAAAATATGTATCCTGAGAGTGAAGTCGGGTTCACTCACCTTTGTCTAAATGTGCAGCAAAACTACATGTGAAAAATGAAATAGACCACCATGTTTATATGAGGGAAAGTGACATTATCTGTAGGAAACTAATTGGAAAACATTTATTTTGTCTGAAAATTCCCTGAAGATATCATGCATCAAAAAATTTGTGTCCTGAGGTATTATATATGATACTCTCCAAACAGTGAGCCGTTAATTCACTGTCTTATCTCCCTAAACCCTCTAATCTTTTTTCTCATATTTTACTTTCTTCTGAATTGTGTAATGAAATATGAGACTGTGGGGGTTACAGGCATATGTGCTGATGCTTTTAGGGTACCCTCTAGTCAATACCATTGTCATTCCTGTATAAAGTGGGTCCTTCCTCCTGAGTTCAGTTCTCTGCCCCTACGCTGTCCTTGATTTTACCTCTCATAGTCCCATCCCTACCTCATTCTACCCTTTGTCACACACTTAGGTAATGAGCACATTTAAAGTTGATGTCAAGGGGAGAGAATTTCAAAGTACAATTAATTGCTATTAAGGGAGATGGTTGTCGTAAATGCCTGAGTTTTCAGCTGGGTTTATAATTTTTAAAGCTCTCAATTACTTACCATCAAGGTTGTTAGAGTCAGGCCATTAAAGTATCAAATGACTTCACCAGGTTGTGCTTGATAATCATTCAGCAAATATTTGTTGAGAAATGCCCATGCACTGGCATTGGAGACACAGCAGTGCTCAAGAGGGATGTGGGCTTGCTCTCCCGGAACTTTAGGATAAAATGGAGATACACACTGGCAACCGCAAAATTTCAATAAGGTGTTTTCAGTACCATGAAGAGGGAAAATGAGAGTGTCAAGGATGCACATGTGAGGATGCACCTTCATTTTTCTTGGAGACTCCTTTTGTTGGTCCTCATTAGTCTTAATTGAGTCCAGTGGTCTACTACTTGGGAAACAGTAAGTGTACTGAGTTACTTAGCAGGTGCTAGAACTGCCCGGATCACTTAACATATCTTGCTTCATTTAATCATTCTAACATCCCAATGGAGCTGGCATTTTTACTATTTCCTTTAACAATGAGAGAACTGAGACAACAATTACATAACTTGCCCAAGAATCCATAGCTGATTTAGTGGGAGAAAAGTATTTCTTCCCTGGCAGTTAGATTCTAAACCCATGTGCTTAACAACTCCACCGTACTGCCTGCCCATTGTTCTGTAACTTTAAAACTGGAGTCTTGAAACTCTCCCAGTCATCCACCAAATGCACCCGTTCTACCAACAAAGATTTATCAGGTGCTTACCAAGTAGAAGATACTGCAAAATCATTAAGATAAAACTGAGGAAGACACTGCCCCTCCCCTCCCAGGAACATAAAGTCAAGTTTAGAAAACAGTTATCTTCCCAGGTAACTTAGGGAGCAAGTTCAACACGATTTCATCAGAGACAACACCTAACTAGCTTCAATCTTAGGGAAAGAAAAGAATATTTTCTCTCATATTTAATCTCTTCCATGCCAAGAGTTAGCCAGAGAAGGTTCTAGTCTGACAGAAAAACATTTCCATGAGCATAAACAAATAGCATAGATTTCTGAAAAACTATGAGCGGGTGGCTTTTAGAGCCTGCCTGAGTGTATGGGGCTCAGGAGGGAGTGACAAAGAGGAGAGCTGAAGAGAAAAGCAGGTGTCACATCACAAAGAACTTTGTGTGTCTTTTGCCCTGAGAAAATTAGAAGTCACCGCAGGACTGAAGACTTTTAATCAAAAGAGTATCACAACCAAAATTATGTTTTAAGAACATAACTTTGTCATCTTCCATCTTCATAAACATTCCCACCTAACTAAGTTCCCTATTTGAACAGAGAAAACAGCAAGCCTCTCTCCCTCTCACTTTTATCAAATCAGGACTTCAATAATTCACAATAACTGCCCTTTGAGAAGGGTATTTTCTCAAAAGTCTGCAATAAAATAAGTTTGACTCTTTCTGATGACTTCTTTTCCTTGTCTTTTCCCCCTTTGATTTTGCAAGCAGAAATGAAGCAAATGAATGTGTAAGATGAGAAAAATATTGCTTTGGATATGACAAATGGAAATATTATTTATGTTTGATGTTGTTCTCCTGGAACATTTTTCTTTGAAAAATAATATTTTTCTATATTATTAAATAGCTAACACAACATGCCAAAAGACAAAACCTATGAACTCGGTTCAATTACCTAATACTTGTATATAATTCAATTTTTAGTGGCATTACATTACCCCCTAGAATTCTTTCTACCCTAAACTTCAAAAGCACAATACTCCTATGCCTTCCCTGGGTTTCAGAAACCCCTCCTTAATTGCATTTTAGTGATTATACTATTTTTCTTTTTTGCTTTTGCTTTTTCATGTAAATCACATGAATAAAGGAGTATTTTATACATGTGTGTCTATACATTTATTTAAATCTTTTTTTAAAAGTATAAAACAAACAGCCATCTATGCTCCATCCAGCATAACATATGAAAGGTCAAAAGCAACTTTGAATCCCTTCTTACAGTTCTCCCCACATCCCTTTCTCTCTTCCCAGGAGTAGTTACTATTCTAATAGTTTGTAAATTGCTCCTTTGTTTTCTGTAAAGTTATAATATTTAAGTGGGAACCTCTAAATAATATAACTGAGTTGTGACCATTTGGAATTTTATATAAATAAAATTAAAATAGATAACATGTCTGCCATGCAGCACCACTGAATCAAACAACAGGATTTCTATGCAGAATAAGGGCTCCATTTCTCAGCAGTCCAGCAGGGGCCCAAGGTGGATACATGTTATCTTCCTGATAAAAGTTGTGATGTAGCTTTGTCTAATGACATGAACCCTAAGCAAGTATGCTAGAGTCCAACAGAGTTCTCAAAAGAGTTGTATTTGCAGCAACCCTGTCAGCTTGGCCTGAAGAAAGCAGTCACAGTATAGAATTAGGAGAAGCCATTGGACCCCCAAAATCTTACCAGCAGGAATCAGGCAAGGAGAGCTGCCCAGCTACACACACATGTGCTTCCTTCAGTAAAAAATAAAATTATGGCTCAGGAGGGGTAAACGAGAGCCCAGAGAGTAGAACCATAGAGAATTATCTCCATTCTTTGAGAGCTAATAGAGTATTTGCCTAGCTGAATTTCGTAATTGTTATAGACTCCTTAGAGGTTGCCTTTGTGTTCTTTATGAGCTAGAATGTTTATAGTCAATATAATATGCCTGCCCTAGCATTGTATGTTGGGGTAAGGCTGGAAGATAACTTGTCGGTTTTGTTTTGCATACCTACAGATCCAAAGAAGCAGTACTTGGTAATCTGTACTGAAGGATCTACAACAAGGAGCTTCATTTATTCCCAGCCTGTGTTTAGATACAAGATTTTGGGCTTTAAATCAATTCCGTGACAGAATGAGACAAGATCTTTGAAGAGAGTGAATGTATTATTATGTCCTAGGAGCCAGAGGGTAGACCGTGGTAGGCAACTGATAAAATGATCTCCAGTGATACCTGTTTCTTGGCATTCATGCCCTTGTAATGACCTTGACCTGGACCTGTTGACTTTTTCTAATAAACGGATTGTGGTAAACATAATTTACTGTCACTGCTGAAATTAGATTATGAAATAACTGTGGCTTCCATCTAAGAGTGATTCTCACTCATGCTCACACTTTGTCTTTCTCTTATCATTCACCCTGTGGGATGAAAAATTGCTTGTGGAGGGGCCCCCATGTTGAATTACTGAAGCCTGCCAATAACTGGGTAAGTGAGCTTGGAAGTAGATCATCTCCATTTAATTTGAGTTGAGACCACAGACCCCACTGACAACTTGAAAGTAACCTCATGAAGACCTGGAACCAGAGGCACTCAGCTATATTTCTCCCACATTTCTTATCCATATAAACTGTAAGATACTAAATGTTTATTATTTTAAGTTGCTAAGTTTTGGTTAATTTTTAATGCAACAATAAATAACTGATATAGACTTTGTTGAAAGCAATAAAAAAAACTAATATGTACTTACCTCAAATCCTAAGACAATGTTCTTGATTACCTGATTCTTTAGTCTGGACATTTCACAAGCAAGAGCTAATGATTCTGTTAAGAATAACTCTAAAGTTTCTGAACCAGAAGGGCTGAATGAATAGACTATACAAACATTTATAACCTCAGTGATAACTGCTTAAAGAAAAGGGAATGTAGCAATAATAATAAAGTAATAATTATAATAACATCTTACATTTATATAGGTTTTAGAGTTTATACAGCAATTTCACAGAAATAGCCTATTTTATTCTCAGAAATAACTCTATGGACTTAGCTTTTATAATTTCGATTTTAAAGATGCATAAAGAGGATAGCAGAAAAGTTGGAGACAGGTCCAAACTCATCCTCTAATACCTGGCAAAATGGCCTTGAATGTTTGCCTTGTGAATCCACAATCCACCCTCACCACATCCCTGGAGTTTTTCTTGTTTGATACAGACATGTAGCAGTCTGTGATTGTATAGACCTAGGGCTTTAAAATGCATTTTAAAATGCCAGACATTACTTAGCTTCTTGTAAGTTACAACTAAAACAGTTCTGAGAACACACAAGCTTACTTAGGTTTAAATAGCTAATAATTAAACAGTTCTATTGCATAAAAACAAAATCAACAGATTTTGTTAACACTGGTTTGCTCATCATAATTAGATGAGCACTGTATTTCACTATAGATAGCCCCAAAATTTTATAAGATAAAGAAAGCATTTCAAACTCAGAACCACGATGTTTTGCATTAGACTATAAAATTGGAGGTGTCTAAAGATATGATCAAAAAATCTAATGGAATCTTCTCTCATTTTTCGCCTCTAACATCATTCTAAAATATTCAGGGCCCTATATTGCCTCAACTTGCAGAAGACATTGAAAGTAATTTCCAGTAAACAAAGAAAATAAGGCAGATTGTCACTAGTACGTGCAACTCTATTATATACAAATGACATAGCATTGCCTTCTCAAGTTCACATAAACCTAAGAGCCTCTGAAATTTTTGTGTAAGAAAAAATTAAAAAAGAAATTGACTGAACACATCTCAGGGAAGAAAAAAAGAGGCAGAGGTTTTTCAAACAAAACTTTCTAAATACCACCATGAAGTTTTTACTCCCAATCGTTTCAGAGAACAGGCAAGAAAAAAATTATTTGTATTTGATTTTCATTTGTCATCCACAAAAGAAAATTTTTGGAAAAAAAAATTACTTTTCACAGATTTGTTAACAATAATTTTGTATTGGGGGTATGTATATAATTTTAATTTTTTAATGATAATCTCATAAAAATTATTTTCACAAAACAAAAATTGGTATCTCAAATTTCTTTTAAGGTATTTTTTTAAGTCTTTCAAAATTGGAGAAGTTTATATTTGTAAAAGGTTTCAGATGCCTATCGGAAACTTGAACATTCATTTAGTTAAAGATTTCTGCTGATGCCACACTTTTAATAGACAAATTCATACTTTTCTTTTTGACTATTTAATAAGGAAGAATATATACATAAAAATCGAATTTGCATTTTTAAGAGATCATCTGTTCCTTATTTTTCTTTACTCAAAATCATAATATTTTCTTTACAACATAATGATCTTTTCCACAGGAACAAAATCTGTCACAAAAAACTATTATGATTTCTAGTAGGCCATAAGTACATGCAGCAAATAAACTTGGGTTTTTTGTTAAAAAAAAAAATCCCACTTCATTTACAAAAGGATTTTACAGCATTCAACATAATAGTCAACATTTTACACTTTTCGAGCAGATATTCAACACATTTTATGCTTCTAAAATCAATATGTAATTTCTAATTGAATGGGAAATTGCACTATTTCAGGAGCTTTCTCCTTTACAATAAAGAAAAGAAGATTTATTTAACTTTTCGGGGAAAAAATTCTGCTCAGGATGTTGTCTCTTCAGAAGCTTCAAAGGTTCAACCTACACTGCAGTTTTTTAGCATATGGATTAGACTGTATTTTTCTGCACATCTTTAGAAAACATATATCAAATTATGTCAATACCTTTCTTAAAATTCTTTGACATCTCACCTGCCACCCTCAAAATGAAGTCTGCCCTTTTTTCTGCATGACAGGTATATGATCGTCTTCAAGTGTTGGTCACTGAATGTCTAACATTTCTTCACCTCTGTCTGCCTTCTCTTCCAATCCCTTTTCCTACCCACACACTGGCTCACAGTTTTTTAACACTAGAAACTCCATCACACCTTCAATAGTTTTTTTTTGTTGTTGTTGTTGTTCTTTACCCAGCCTTACTTTGCTCACCTGGAAAACACCTTCTAAATCTTGGTAGAAATGCCACTTTATCCGGAAGCATTTATTGATCCTCAGACAGAATATATTATTTCTTCTTCTGGACTCCCAGAACATTGTTCAATGATAGCACTTAATAAACTGGATTTTAATTATTTGTTTTTCTATTTGTTTCTCCTACTAGAAAGTGAGTTCCTTGAGGTCTGTGTTATCAGGACACAGTGAATGGAAGATAATAAGAGAGATATTTATGAACTGAAAAGATGAAGGAAGAAAGAAAAAATGGAATGTCTGATATAATGCTGAAATACATCTAATTATTTCTAACTAATGATTGGACTTATGGCCAAATTCTGATACAGAGTTAGGAAAGAAATGGTGCTTCATGATGTTGCATTTTTTCTCATATAAGCATTAAAATGATGATTTGATGGGGCTTATAAAGGAGAAAGCATATGCAAAGTGCTTCAAATGAGGAAAATTAATATTTGCACTGCTGACATACAATGAGCTCATTTTATGTGCCAGATATGATTAGTATTATCTCATTCAATTGTCACAGAAATTTTATGAGGTAGACCATCACAAGTCCCATTTCCCAGGTAATAAAATTGATGAACAGAGAGAGAGCCACAACTAATAATAAGGAAGAAACTGAGGCGAGACCCTACGTCTGCCTAGAGTCAAAACTTGCAAAGTTACACTAGATGTCCCCAGATAAATTAGAAAGTAAAAATAATCCTCTATAGTTCATATATAATAGAAATTGTTGCATAAGTATTATATTATTAAAACAACAAAATAAAAGTCTCTCAAATATGGGCCATCCAAGGCATATATTTCTCTGATAAATTAGAAAGACCGATGGGAGGTAACAGGCAGCAAGATAGGACCTCCCTTATACTCAAAAACAAGTATCTCAGATTCTAAGTATTTCCATGAAAAAACCGTGCATCATATTATGTACTCCTTAGCCAATCTCATAGAAACATTGGATAAAATAGTGAGTTCATTTTTATGACACTTTTTAAATATTCAGATTAAATATTTATATTCAGATATATAAACTGTAATTATTATTAGCAATAACACTATTTTGTCTTGCAAAAAAAAAAAATGCTTGCACTTTAATAGGAGCTTAAATCCAAGTATTACTTCCCCACAATTCCATTCAGGTGAATATTTCTTCTAAATGACTTGCACATAGACAAACCTTCTAAAGTTCAATTCAAATTTATGCATCTCTGACATATATAAACAGACACAATAGCTGCCATTAGGTGACAGCCTTAAACATCATTCAGAGCTGCTCTGCACACAAATATCCTCCAGGCAGATAAATGACTTTTACAGAATTTTCTTTCCAACAAGAAAACTACAGAGCTTTATTTTGCCTCATTATTTTCATAGTGTGCAAGTGTGAAGGAAACTATAAACATTTTCTGTCCCAGAGGTTCTCAAAGTGTGCTCTTCATATTAGCAGCATTAGAAGAGCTTGGGAACCTATTAAAAATATAAATTCTTGGGTGTCCCCAAACCCACAGAGTCAGAGAATAAGGAGTGAAACCCATCTGTATTTTAACAAGCTCTCCACGTGATCCCAGTGCATATCACAGGTCAAAAACTACTGACCTATCCCCTGCTCTTGTTTCACAGGGGAGGAATTGAGGCCTCAGCTTCTGTAATCAATCAAATGAATATCACATACACAAAATAATTTCTTGTACAAAAACCAGTAGGTTCTCCCATTCTTTACTTTCCCCTCATTGATTACCCTTAGTGTCTGGTATCTAGGGACACAATACAGAAATGCCAGTGTTGGTTTTCTGGATCCAGTGCATTTAAGCCTTAAGGTCTGAGTCTACAAATGGAAAACAGTACTTTTGAGCACTTTCTTCAATTAAGACGAGAGAGCTGCTTCACTGGGAATACACAAGTCCAACAGTCGCCTCAGACATCATCTACTATTGATTTGTTCAAAATATATCTATCATACCTTCCATCTAGAAACAAGTAGTAAAAACAAGATTTTTACTTTCTTAAAATAGTCCCTAAAGTTGGACATTTCCATTTACCACAGACTGTCTAGCAGACCCATATACAATGTCAGCATAAAAGTTAAAACATTAGCACGTGTGAGAATATCAAGGTGTTGGGGCAATTTGGAATATCTGGATCTTTGGCAGGTCTGGATTAATTCCTTACCCCATCTTGTTTCCAAGTTCCAGCATAGTCACAACCCTGTTGCTCTCTCTGGGTACTTACTTAATCTAAATTATTTGCTTCCTTTTTTGGAGATAAGGAGATGTTTCCTCATTGAATACCCCCATACCACGTGCTTTTCCAGTGATCCTTGAGGATTCCCACAGATGCTAAGGGGTATACCTCCACGGTGGATCTCAAAAAGACCAGAATTTGTATGCACATAATAATTTTACTGCAGAACAAAGAGAATATATATCCTTCTACTAATTCAAGGATAATATCTTATAGAATTAGAAAGTATAGTTCAAGGTCAGGTGTTTGGCTCATCCTAGCACTCTGGAAGGCTGAGGCAGGAGGATTACTTGAGCTCAGGAGAGACCAGTCTGAGCACGGACAAGACCCCATCCCTACTAAAATTAGAAAAATTAGCCAGGTGTTGTGACAGGTACCCATAATCCCAGCTACTTACTTGAGAGACTGAGGCAGGAGGTTGGCTTGAACCCTGGAGTTCAAGGTTGCTGTGAGGTTGGCTGATGCCACAGCATTCTAACCTGAACAATAGAGTGAGACTCTGTCTCAACAAAAATAAAAAAAGGGTAGCTCAAGTCAAAGTGTGAGTGAAATGGGGAGGCATGGTAAGAGTTTCCTTATGCCAGGATCTCTTTCCATGTTGCTGTCTTCTTCCCTCACCTCCCAAAATTTCTGCGTCTGTGTCCAGGCATTGTATGTTCACTCTCTTTGATTATTTCCTATGTTGAGTAGGCATATATATTTGAAAGATAGAACCTCTTACTCTTAAAAAGATTCCATGTACTATGATAATAAAAATGCCTTCAGTGTTCTGGGAAGATACCAATTCTTTTAGAGGACTGATTTTTGCCTTCCAATTTCAACCATCTGCTGTATCAATACATTAACCAAATTATTGCTAAGTCTCCTAAGACTAATAAACATTTCCTTATCCTAGGATTTATTTGTTTACAGTATCTAAAGTTACTAGAGATCATAAAATATAACCCTTCATCTCTCTTATTGCCATGACCTTTCAGAATGAAGAGAGCTATAATAAAAAAACTTCGCTGCAGCATTTCAAATCTTCGTGACAGAGAGACTCACCATTCTCTCAACAGCTTGCCGCTCTCCTGATGATCTTTCTTTTCATTTTATTTCCTCAAACCTATTTATTTTCAGGTCTACAGAGCATCTACTCTTTCTGTTTCTCTAAATACAATATACTTGCTTCAGAAAATTAAATCATATCTAATAGCAAATTGAAAGGAATAATTTAGTGAAGAGCAGCCTGTTGCTAGGCATTTGCAGACCACTTCACCCTCACACATAACAGGACATCCTGAAGTGCAGCAGCGCACTTCATGGAAACAGCACATGGTCATTCATTCTGGGAACAGCGATGGGTTACCATGCTTTTATATGATTTAAAAACCTAATAGTGGCGGTTGGCTCAGCTGGTGTCCAGTCATCAACCACCTGGTTTATTCCCTTGGGAGCAATGATGGTGAAAACTGAGGCTGCTAGGGGTCCCCTCACTTACTCCAGAATGAAGGGAATGGTAGCAATTCTTATTGCTTTCATGAAACAGAGGAGGATGGGCCTGAACGACTTTATTCAGAAGATTGCTAACTCCTATACATGCAAGCATCCAGAAGTTCAGTCCATCTTGAAAATCTCCCAGCCCCAGGAGCCTGAGCTTATGAATGCCAACCCTTCTCCTCCACTAAGTCCTTCTCAGCAAATCAACCTTGGTCCGTCATCCAACCCTCATGCTAAACCATCTGACTTTCACTTCTTGAAAGTGATTGGGAAAGGCAGTTTTGGAAAGGTTCTTCTAGCAAGACACAAGGGAGAAGAAGTGTTCTATGCAGT
>CAUYRH010053548.1:0-38123 GCA_963574655.1 Perodicticus potto | reverse complement strand
AGAGTCTCACTTTATGGCCCATGGTAGAGTGCCGTGGCGTCACACAGCTCACAGCAACCTCCAACTCCTGGGCTTAGGCGATTCTCTTGCCTCAGCCTCCCGAGTAGCTGGGACTACAGGTGCCCGCCACAACGCCCGGCTATTTTTTTGTTGCAGTTTGGCCGGGCCGGGTTTGAACCCGCACCCTCGGTATATGGCAGTGAGCCACAGGTGCTGCCCTTGTTTTTTTTTTTAAAGAGGGATCATTTATTGTCACTGTTCCAAATGTACCAAAAAATTAGAAATAACCTTCCAATACCCTCTAGACATTTTCCCCAACACATACCTTTTCCCAAACCCACGAACATAAATTGGTTCTGGTATTTTCACCAACAGTTCAGCTAAGAAATAGTTCAGGGAAAAATTGAAGAGGATTCAGATTATAGCCATTCTGTCCTCTCAGCCCAGAGAGGTGATAATCCCGCAGGGGTCTCATTCCCCACCAGTGGTCTCCCATCTGTAGAGGACGAGTCCTTTCACAATGTGGTACGCTTGGCTGCTTCCTTAGAGATACTCCTGTGCCTTCTTCTGCCTGGGTTTTTCTCGTTGAATTATAGCGGGGTTTGTAGCTTCTTGCTTTAGGTTGCTAATAAAATCATTCAATTCACAGCCACCTTCATATTTCTTTGGATTTAGCTTCTAGTTGGCTGGAGAGAAGTACACACTGGGAAAACCTCTGACTTCATATGGCGAAGGCACATCATTGCTGTGGCGTCCATCTTGGGTAGTACAATGTCTGGGTCTTTGCTGACCTTCTCTCCCACTTCTTTAGAAATGGGTTCTAGATTCTGACAGTGACCTTCCTGAGGGGCATAAAATTTAATCAGCACATGTTTATTTTCATTATTCACTATTTCAACAAAATTCTCTGCTCCCCCTACCTTTACAGAACCATCACTGCTCTCTGGGATAGGCTCAGACTTTAGGTATCTCTTCAGGTCGCCATGAAAGTAATCCTGCGCCGGCCCTTCTGTGTTTGTGGCTCCATCACTATCAGCTCTGTGCCCTTCGACAAACTTACGTCTCTCATTTTTTCATCTTTAAAATGTGGATAATGATATTCCCTAATTCAATGGGTTTTATGATTCAATGAAGTAAACTGTGAAAGAACTGACCCATATTAACTACTATATAAGTAGGCGGGACTTGGTGGCTCACACCTGTAATCCCAGTACTCTGGGAGGGTGAGGCAGATGGATGGCTTGAGCTCAGGAGTTCAAGACCAGCCTGAGCAAGAGTGAGACCCAGTCTCTACTAAAAAGAGAAAACTAGATAAGTACTACTAAATATAGAAAACTAGCCCAGTTTCATAGCAGGCACCTGTAGTCCCAGCCATGGGACTTACTTAGGAGTCTGAGGGAAGACAATGTCTTGAGCCCAAGAGACTGAGGTTGCTGTGAGCCATGATGACATGGCACTCCACCCAGGGCAACAGAGAAAGACTCAGTCTCAAAAGAAAAAAGTAAAAAATAAACAAAGTTGCTATTATTATAACCAGTCTTCTTTTACTGTTTGTTCCCCTGGTCTACTCATCAGCCTTGGCATTTCACAACTGGTAATCTCTATTTATTAGGCCAAATAAGATGTTAATTTGTTGAGTTGTTTCTTTAAAAAGTCAACTTTTTCAGTCAGAAATATTATCTATCTAATACATTACACGCACGAAGCATAAACACTGACATACACTCTAATGACCATCTTTCAATAGCTATTGAAGCAATCCAGGTATGAAAATGTTTGTGCTTGGCCTAGAAAGAAAGGACAGGGTGGGAGTGTGGCCCTACAAGGAGGAGGCAGGCCTTGGTGATCTGTTGAATATAGAGGTTCTTGTAGTGCAGGACGCAGGAAGGGACCAAAATCAGGTGACTGGGAAATTAAAGGTAGATAAGCTGTATTTATCTGTTGTGGTGTACAAAAAAATTACCCCAAAACATTATGGCTTTCAAAATGATGATACCCATTTATTTTCTCTCATTATTTTGGTGGATCAGAGAGCATAGAGGGGACAGCTTGTCTCTGCTCCATAATGTCTGGGATCTCAGCTGGCAGGGTCAAAGGCTGGGGAATGGAATCATCTGACGTACTGTAAAAAAATATAAAAACCCATATTTCTGCCTGGGCCAGCCCATGAGGTCATATAGCGTCACTTCTGCAGTACTGGATTGGGGCAGTCATCACTCCCTGCCCAGATTCAAGGGGAGGAACACAGACCCCCACCTTTGATGGGGAAAGTGTCAGCCATGTTGAAAGTAAAGCTTGTGAGGCATAACACAGGTATGGCCATCTTTGAAAAATACAGTCTCCCATTGAGGGAGGATACCTGGGAAAAGTAAAGACTAAAAAAACAAAGGTTTCTCAGAGAAGCCCAAGGACACACCTGTAAGGTCCTCCCTGTGGTAACCTAGCCCTTAAGAATTTGTAAAATTTAGCTTCCTGGGTCCTTGAAATTGCTTGCTGCTTGCTTCTGTTTCTGTGAACTCCGCAGATGGTTTGACACCTCCAATGAGAAGTAATATGGTAATTCCTCTGTCTGTCTATTTGTGAGTCTAGTAAAAGAACAAGGACAGAGCTGATGGGAAGCTGGGCCATTTTGGATTCTAATCTGTGGTGGCTCCCCTGGCTATTTAAAATAAAATTCTTTCCTGTATAATCTTTGGTGAGAGTCTATTGGTTTCAATTTGCTGGTCCTGCAACACCATAGCTGCCAAGAAAGCCTAATACAGGAGAACCTGCATAGTTGAGCACCTTCCTGCATTAACCACCTCAAGCTGAGCTAATTTTTACAGACAGGACATGCACCACATGTCCGTATCAGTGCAGCAGGCCTAGTTCTTTATGTTGACCAGTTTGTTACAGTCCCTTGGGTGGTCCATTTACAGAGGTTCTACTATGTGTTAAAACATAATGGTGGGGGTTTTACTTTCTTTAGGAAAAACATGGGTTTAGTCTGGGGCAAATCGAAGTGCTTAATCTGTGTGTTGTCGATCCTTTTATCTTCTTCATATTGAGAGAGGATACTGAGAAGGGTGAGGTCTGGGAGAACAGGTCTTGTTAAGGAGAGCACAAGGATACGCTTGCAGGGTCCTCTCCGTGGTGACTCAGCCCTTAGGAATTTATAAACCTAACTTCCTGGAACTTGGAAATTTCCAAGTTCTGTGAAATCCTGTAGTTCTGTACGGGCTGGACTAGCATCTCCCGCTTGATTCAAACTGGCCAATAAGAAGGGTACCTGTGGGGTGGAACTTTTTGACTGTGGATAAAAAGGGAAAGACCATGCCAGTCAGGGAGCACCGCCATTTGGAATTCTTCTATGCCATAAGCTGTCAGCTGGTGAATAAAGCTCTTCCTCTTATAAGCATGGTGTTTGGGTGCTCATTCTCTCTGTTGGGCCGCCTCTTTCTGCAACAATATGATAGTCAATAGGAAGGAAAATAATTTTACAAAGTCACAAAGAATTTCGGTGGTCCCCAGCTGAGGGTCCAAAGTTAAGGGTTCCCCAAATGTGAGAATAATTACAGCTAATCTAACATTTATTTGTATTGTTCTCTGGACAAAGGTGTAGGAAAATAAAGCACTATCATGGTATCAGCTGAGACCTCAGCTTTCCCACTTTCTGTGCAAATACAGACAAGAAAGTTAACTTCTTTGCATCTCAGCTCCTTAGTTGAAAGGTGGGTTAACAGTAGCATCTAATTCCCAGGTTCTTGTGAAGATTAATGTAATCCTTTTTAATTGTTCAGTAAAGTTTAGCTATTATTGTGTTTTCTGTTCCTCTTCTTCCTTCTACTGAAGAAACAAAGGCAGGCTTATCACAAACGAATAGCTAATGCGATTGCTTCAGACTATTTGCATGACTTTCGCTTGTTCTGGGCGGATGTGGTAGAAACGTGCTCAGTGAACTGGAAATGTTTACACATAAACCCCTGGCCTCAGGTCGGAAGTGGTGGAACCAGGAACCAGCAGCGTCTCCAACCCCTGTTGGCTTCGCCGCCGGCGCCTTCAAACCGCGTCTGTCACTCCCGACCTCATCCCGAGCGGGGCGCGGCGACCCAGCGCCGGCTCCGCCCAGCCTCGGCTGCCGGCCAATCGCCCGCGATGGCGGCCCGAGGCTGCCATTGGGGGAGGCGGGAAGGGGGCGGGGCCTGCTCGGGCTGCCGGTCGGTGTGGGAGGAGCTGCCGCAGTCGGTTTCTGCCCTTGAAGACTCCGCTGAGCTCTGAGACCCACCATGGCTGTGCTGGCGCTACTTCTGCGCGGCGGCCCCCGCAGCTGCAGGCCCCTGCTTTGCAGGCTGGTGCAGGTGAGCGGGGCTCGTCCTCCTGGTGGGCCTCAGCCCACTGCGCCCGGACCCGGGCTCCGGTGAGCCCGTCCCCTGCTTCGGAAGGTCCCTGCTGGAGGCGCCCGCGGCCCGGCCGCGCGGCGAAGGCCTGGAGAGTCACCCGACTGGGGTGTCGCCCCCAAAGCTCCCCGAGTTCCCCGGGCGGGTTTCTCTTCGCAGGGCCTCCGTGTAATCATCACAGTTGCTGATGCGGCTGTGTTGGGCCGGAGCGGTTGGCTGGAGGGAGATTTTGCTGGCTGATCCAGCTGTTTTCCGAGATTGTGGTTAAAACTTACTTTGTGCGTAGTGTCCAGCCGCAGCGATTCTCAACCTGTGTGTCGCGACCCACAGGAAATGTATTAAAGGGCCGCGGCATTAGGAAGGTTGAGAACCACTGGTCAAGAGAGAGGTTTTCTTTTCTTTATTTCCCATATGATGAGTAATCATTGGGCAAACAAGGAGCTAGGACGCTATCTTGATAAAAAAATAGATGGTCCTACTTTGCAGCAGCCTAAAACTTACCAGGGAAAATAAACGGCTGCTCCGGTTAATACAAGAAATAAATATACTTGACATATGAGCAAAACTTACACACGGAGGGCGTCCAGAGGGGTGTCTCTACTCTGGTGGTTGTGATTAGAGGCGCAGGAGTGCCAGAACCCTGAAAGAACGAACCTATGTCCATATGTTGAAACTTGCCTGGAGAGTAAGTGGAGAACTTCAGGGCGTGGTTGGTGAAACTTGGTTTTCCTGGGTTAGTTGGGGTTATGAGCTTTGAAATCGTTATGTTTCAAAACTTTGGATTTGACCCAGGTCATGGGGACTTGTTGGTATGTTTGTTTTTGTTGTAATCAGAGGTCATGAAGAATTCCAGTTGGGGGAAAACTAATGTGTGAGTGTAGAGTAATACCTATAACTACAATTCTGGTGCTGGCAACAGGAGGGGAAAGGGAGCAGCATTATGCAAGAGAGTATAAAAGAATAAGCATAGAACTGGGCAGTGAGGGAGTGAGGGCGGGAGCCAAGGGAAAGGAAGAGTCTAAAACCTGGGTGACAGAGCTAATAGGAAAGTCAGGGTAGGTTTGCAGAAAAGATGATTTCTTAGGCTGTTTGTTAGTTTCATGGAATGACTCCAGAAACCACAAGAATATAGTTAGATTAACTTGTATTTCAACCAGCGTTGACCAGGCAAAATAAAAGGGGAACTAGATGCTCTAGGTATGTTTGAAAAAAAAAAGTACAAAACATTCTTAATTTTGGGGGACAGGGTTTTACTCTCAAGCCCTGGGTAGAGTGCCGTGGCATCATCATAGCTCACAGTAACCTCAAACTATTAGAGTCAGGTGATCCTCTTGCCTCAGTCTCCTGAGTAGCTGGGACTTCAGGCACCGGCCACAATGTCCAGCTAGTTTTTTACCTATTTTCATGGGAGACACAGTCTCGTTCTTGCTCTGGCTTGTCTTGCCTTCCTGAGCTCAAGCAATGCACCCACCTTGGCCTCCCAGAGTGCTAGGATTTCAGTTGTGAGTCACCATGCCCAGCCTTAATTTATGGTTTTATTAAGCTCTTAAAATCAAACTCAAATGTTCCTAATGAAAAAAATGAACCCGTTACAGTGGCCCACTCCCCTGTGCCTACCATGTTTCTTTCATGGTCAACAAACCCTGATGGACTCCTATGGAACTTGTTGCCTTTGTAACTCCAGTCACTTTTCTCTGTAGTCATAGGCATTGTCTCTACTTTGCACCTCCATTTATTTTACCTGCATTTCTCTTTAAACTGCTGCAGTTAAATTTCTGTACCATTCAGCTGAAAAATAGCAGTTTTTTTTCTGTGTGTTTTTTTCTTGACCTTAATGCTATGTTTCACACTATTGGTTTCTCCCTGCTTGAAACTCCTGTTTTGTTTTGATTCAGTTTTATTCTGCCTCTTTTAATACCAGACTTTAAAAAAAAAATTCTGTATTTTGCTGACCCCTGCGTCTGTTTGCTCCCAGACTGATTTCTCTTTCCTCCCTATTTTGTCTGTATTTGCTGTGAGGCCAACCCTTACAGGTTGTGTATCAAAGGCTCCAACATTAGCTGGCTTCTTGCTGAGTTCATTTGGAAGATAGGAGGATAGGAGAAGCTAGAATAATTCCCCTCTTTCTCTCTGGCAGTGTCTGCGAGTCTTGTGGTTCCTTCTTCTGCCAGGGAACTATGAGCCTTACCCTTTGGCTTTGGTAACCTTGAATCTTTCTTTTGTCCTAACAGTCTAAGTGTGCTAATGCCTTCCTTTCCATAATCTAGATTGCCTACCCATCCTCTATTTATCTGTGTGTTTCATTCTTTGCATTAAATTATTTCCTGTGGAATGATTTCTCTTTTCCTGGTGGAGTCCTGATGAATACGCTTGTTTTTGCATTCTTCCTATTCCGTTTTACTTTGTGCATTCTCTAACTCAGACCTGTTTCTTTTTGTACAGACCAAAGGAACAGTCAGAATGTAGGGTAATCGAGTAGTGATCTTGGTGTGAGGTGGTAGTAAACCTGGAGAGAAATGGATAGATTGAAGAGATGCTAAGGGGGTGGAATCTCTTGAACTTGATGACGCTATGAGAGACTGCAGACAAGGGATGAAGTAGAATTGCCTGGGCCCAGCCTTTGGCATGTGAGTGGATAGGAGAGGTTTTCAGTAAGGAATAGTTTTGAGGGTGGATGGAAAGTGATGAGTTGAATTTTGGATTTGTGTTTGGAGTTATCTGGTTAGGTGGAAGGGCTGGCACACAGTAGAACAACAAATTTGGGACTCATTGGCCATCGATGGCAGTGAATCCATAGGAATTAATGTGCAGGCGTGTAGTGGGAAAAGAGAAGAGGGCATAGCATTGGGACTTTGGGGAACACAGTATTTCAGGCACAGGTAAAACAAACAGGGACCTGTTAAGATGAGTGGAGAGAGAGGGCAGTGATTTAGAAGGAAATAAAGGGAATGCATTGGCACTTGAACACGGTGGGAGTTGGATTCTCAAGGAGAGTCTACTGGTTTCTTAGGGCTGCAGAGTACCACTAATTGGGGAGCTGAAAGCAATGGAAATGTCTTGTCTCCCAGTTCTTTAGTAGGGCTGTGCTCCCTCTGACTACGTAAGTGACCCTCGCTTCTGGTGGCCATGGGCAATCTTTGGAGTTCCTCAGTTTGGGGCTTCATTGCTCTCAACCTCCATTTATCCGTGGTATTGACCCGGTGTCTTCATTTCATCTTCTTTCTTTGTGGGTCTGTTTCCATGTCCAGATTTTCCCTTTTTATAAAGATATCAGTCATACTGGGTTTGGATCCAGTAAGGTGATCAAGGTTATCCATATAGGGTCAGAGGAGATCAAACTTTCACTCTTAACTGATGATATGATCCTATACCTGGAAAATTCCAGGGACTCAACTTCAAAACTGTTAGAAGTGATCAGGGAATACAGCAGTGTCTCAGGATACAAAATCAATACTTATAAGTAAGTAGCTTTTATAAATGCCAATAATAGTCAAGCTGAAAAAAAATCAAGGACTCTATTCCTTTTACAACAGTGCCAAAGAAGATGAAATATTTGGGAATTTACCTAACAAAGGACATGAAAGAACTCATAAGGAGAACTATGAAACTCTGAGAAAAGAAATTGCTGAAGATGTTAACAAATGGAAAAAATATACCATGCTCATGGATGGGAAGAATCAACAAAGTTAAAATGTCCATACTACCCAAAGCAATCTACAGATTTAATGCAATCCCTATTAAAGCACAGTTGTCATACTTTAAAGAACATGCAAAAAATAGTATTTCATTTTATATGGAATCAGAAAAAAACCTCAAATAGCGAATACATTACTCAGAAATAACAAAAATGGGAGGTATCACATTACCAGGCTTCAGGCTATACTATAAATGTACAGTGATTAAAACAGCATGGTACTGGCACAAAAACAGAGCAGTAGGTTTATGGAACAGAATAGAGAACCAAAAGATGAACCCAGCTATTTGTTGTGATTTGATCTTCGACAAGCCTATAAAAAATATTCAGTGGGGGAAAGACTCCCTATTTAACAAATGGTACTGGGTAAAATGGTTGGCGACCTGTAGAAGACTGAAACTGGATCTTTCTACCATTAGAAAGATTCTCACTGGATATTGACAAAAATTGATTCTCACTGGATAAAAGATTTAAACTTAAGACATGAAAGTATAAAAATGCTAGAAGACATGGCAGGGAAAACGCTTGAAGAAATCGGCCTCGGAGCATATTTTATGAGGAGGACCCCCAGGCAATTGAAGCAACACCAAAAATACGTTACTGGGATCTGATCAAACTAAAAAGCTTTTGTACAGCCAAGAGCACAATAAGTAAAGCAAACAGACAACCTTAAGAATGGGAGAAGATATTTGCAGGTTATGCTTCTGACAAACGTCTGATAACTAGAATCTACAGAGAACTCAAAATAATCAATAAGAAAAGAATAAATAACCCCAATACTATATGGGCAAGAAACTTGAACAGAAACTTCTCTGATGAAGACAGGCGCATGGCCTACAAACACATGAAAAACTGCTCATCATCCTTAATCATCAGAGAAATGCAAATGAGAACCATTTGAGATATCATCTAACTCCAGTAAGATTAGCCCACATCACAGAATCCCAAAACTACAGATGTTGGCGAGGATGTGGAGAGAAGGGAACGCTTCCACACTGCTGGTGGGAATGCAAGCTAATGAGGCCTTCTTGGAAAGAAGTTTGGAGAACCCTCAAGGAACTAAAAGTAGACCTACCGTTCAATCCTGCAATTCCTCTACTAGGTATATACCCATATGATCAGAAATCATTTTACAACAAAGACATTTGCACCAGAATGTTTATTGCAGCCCAATTCATAATAGCCAAGACATGGAAACAGCCCAAGTGCCCATCAACCCACGAATGGATTAAGAACTTGTCCTATATGTACATCATAGAATACTATGCAGCCATAAAAAGAAGGAGACTTCATATCTTTCATGTTTACCTGGATGGAGCTGGAACACATTCTTCTTAGTAAAGTATCTCAAGAATGGATAAAAAGTATCCATTGGGAAAAAAAAGTATCCAACCTACTTAATATTACTATGAAATCGACATACTACCATGTACACACTCATATGAATGGCAAAATATAACTATAGTCCAGAAAGTAGAAGAGAACGGGGGGGGGGGTGGGTGGCATGGCAGGAGAGAGGGTATTCAGGGGGACCTTACCTAATGTGTATGATGCAATGGTACATTTCAAAACTATAAAGAAGTGAGTGTAATTGTGATAGATGTGTTACTTAGTTCAAAGTAAGCATTTCACATTGTATATTGAAGCTGTACACTGAACACCATAAATGCATCAATTTACAAAGTTATGATTTAATAAAAAACAATTAAGAGGAAAAAAAGCTACCAAATAATTGTATGTGTTTTCTGTATTAAAAAAAAAATACTCACTAGTAAGCTGATGCTCTTAACCATTCTGTATATATCTCAAGGAAGGTGAGAGTATTGCTGAGGGGTTAAGTGAGGTGATTCTAGTGAGGTGTTCATTGGATCTTGCTACATCATGTTGACCTTGTCCAGAGCCAGCAATGCTGGACTGGTAGAGATAAAAGCTAGATCTGAGTTGGCTGAACAGCAAACAGGAGGTGAGGACAAGAAACAGAAGTTGTGGCTGGGCGTGGTGGGCTCTAATCCCAGCACTTTGGGAGGCTGAGGCAGGTGGATTGCCTGAGGTGATCAGCCTGAGCCAGAGCAAGACCTCCTCTCTAAAAAAATAGCTGGGTGGGTGGGGGCAGAGGCAAGATGGCCAACTGGAACCAGCTTTTCATAGAGGCTCTCGTCCAGAAGGAGAGTTAAAGGACAGAAGTTTAGCAAGAAAGCCAATGGTTCGGTTCTGAGCCAAGAGAGCAGGTTGAAGAATGCAGATCAACCCTGCCAAGGTGAGCTGCAATCCCAAGGATACAAACAAAAGGTACAAAATCTATTGTCAAAGGAACAGGAGTCCCCTCCCCAGGAGAACAGCTCACAGTATACTCCATACAAAAAAGCTAGCAGGGTTCAAATATCTTCCCATTTTATCTCATGGGAGAGACCCTCTAATAACCGGACCTCCTTCCCCTACGAGGGTGCCATGCCACTCTCCTCCCAGGAATAAAACTGTATATATTCTCTACCTGCAATTCGGAACTCCTAGCACTCCCCTCCACTCTCACCCTGAGGTCTGGAAGCCTGTCCCCCATGGAGTCCAGATTCTTGGGCATTTTCTCGAGGGGTGTGGAAGGGGCATGGGCTGTTGCTGATCTGTGCTGATTCTCCAACACGGGAGGAAGGAGAGGACATTCAACTGAGAGGGAACCGTACAGGAGAGGTGGTGCCCTGAGGCACAGAGCAGCAGCTGCAGAGGTGGGAACAATAAGGCTCACAGTCCTGGAGATATTTTGAAAGGACAGTCTCAGTCTCTCCACAACCAGAGGAAGCCGGGGATCTTCTCTAGTGGCAGCCACTAGTGGAACAGATCTGGGACAGAAACACAGGCCCTGGGAGTAAAGGGTATGCCTGGCAGTACTAGCCTGAGTGGAGCGCAGGGACTAGAATATGCGCGCACAGAGACAGCAGACTCCCAGGATGGGGCTGACCCAGAGGACTGCTTCACTGAGCCTCAGATGCACCCTGCCCTCAGGGAATCATTGCTGAGACAAAGGGAGGCAGGCAGAGGCTGGAACTGACAGCTAAGTGTGAGCGCTAACCATGTCTGCCCCAACACAAACTGCAGGTGAGACTGCCCAGTGGCATAGACAGGGCTGAGTTGCTCAAACAGTGTCTGATCTGCAGGGGAATATAGCCAGGACAGAAACAAATTCTGCGAGGTTGTTTTATTCTGTCAGCAACGTTAATCAGGGGCAGGGCTGGAACTGAGTGAACCACCCAAGTCCTCATTAAGCACCCAAGGTTGTCAGGCCTCACCTTGCCCGGCCAGATAGTGGCAGAGAGTGGCGGCCTGGCTGAGGAGAGAGACCTCCCTGTGACTTAGCCAGACGCAACCCCCTGGAGCATCTGCTCATTGGAGGGAACTGGATCACAGCCCTGTGGGATTACCAGTGACTGGGTGTGACAGGAGTGCAAGGTGGAGAAGGAGGCATCAACCTTCCCAGACTAATTTATTTGCTGGTTGGGTCCTTCTGACCTCATGCAGCATCAGAGCGAGTTATACTTTAGCTGCCAGAAGACCCCTGCTATCTAACTGCCAGAGATCTTTTGAACTCTCCCACCTGAGACCGGTGCTGACTGGGACAGTTGATTTGGAACTCTTGAACTGGGCCAGTCACATGAGGACTATCCAAAGTGGTACCCTGGGTGTGTGGTTGTGGGAAGGTTTGATTTTCCTTTTCCAATTGTTGCCTGTGGGGGGTGGGGTGACTCAATTGCTGGTATTTCTCCACACCTGAGACTTCAACCCAGAGTAATTGATTCACTAGGGTAAGACAGAGACCAGCTAAAAATAAGACAGAGCCATTCAGGCCATAGCACTGTATGGGTCCTTGGCAAAGCTCTGGGGGGAAAAGGTGCAGACACCAGTCCCAGCTTTTGGGGAAAGGACTGGCCAATCACTACTACTGGAGCCCCCAACCCAACTTCTCCTTATCTGCTCATCTAGCCAAGCGGTGTAAAATAATCATGGGGTGGGATCAGCAGAAAAACTCTAGTAACATGATTAGTAGATCAACCCCCCAAGGAACAATTTGGCAGACAGAACTGAAGATCCCATTCATAAACAGATGGCTGAGATGTCAGAAACTGAATTTAGAATTTGGATTGCAAGGCTTGGTGTCTGTAGCTTAAGTGGCTAAGGCGCCAGCCACATACACCTGTTCGAATCCAGTCCGGGCCCGCCAAACAACACTGATGGCTGCAACCAAAAAATAGCCAGGAATTGTGGTGGGTGCCTGTAGTCCCAGCTGCTTGGGAGGCAGCAGAATCGCTTGAGCTCATGACTTAGAGGTTGCTGTGAGCTGTGATGCCACAGCACTCTACCCAGGGTGACAGCTTGAGGCTGTGTCTCTCAAAAAAAGATTTTGGATTGCAAATAAGATCAATAGAATAGAGAATTCGAAATTCAAGGAGCATTTCAAAAGTTGTCTCGAGAATTTAACGAATTCAAAGACAAAACCACCAAAGATTTTGACACATTGAGACAAGAAGTTGCAGCCCTCAAAGATCTGAGAAATACAGTAGAATCCTTCAGTAACAAATTGGAGCAAGCAGAAGAAAGGATTTCTGACATTGAAGATAAAACTTTCGAACCCTCCCAAAATCTCAAAGAGGAATAGAAATGGAGAGCAAAAACGGATCATTCTCTCAGAACTCTGGGACAATTCGAAGAAAACCAATATTCGCCTTATAGTGATCCCTGAAGGCGATGAAGGGCTCTTCTTCATGAATTATGAAAGAGAACTTTTCAGACATGCCAAGAGATTCTGAAATTCAGATAGCAGGCAGCTTCAGAACCCCAGCATGGCTCAACCCGAATAAGACATCCCCCAGGCACATCATAATTAACTTCACTAAAGTTAATATGAAGGAGAAAATTCTGAAAGCAGCCAGACTTAAAAAGCCATAACCTACAAGGGGAAGAATATTAGAATAACCACAGATCTCTCTGCTGAAACCTTTCAAGCTAGAAGAGGGTGATCATTGATTTTTAATCTCCTAAAACAAAATAACTTTCAACCCAGGATCCTGTATCCAGCTAAACTGAGTTTCATCTATGATGGAGAAATTAAATATTTTAATGACATGCACATGTTGAAGAACTTTGCCATAACTAAACCAGCTCTCCAGGATATTCTCAGACCTATCCTCCATAATGACCAGCACAATCCTCCACCACAAAAGTAAACTCACTCAAATTTTTCATCAAATTCCAATTTCCACAGTGGCGAAAGGATTAAATACACTGGACTTTTGAAAAACTAGATACCCCAAATTCTACCAGGCTTATCAATATTCTCAATTAATGTGAGTGGCTTAAATTGTCCTCTAAAGAGGCACAGGTTGGCTGACTGGATACAAAAACTGAGGCCAGATATCTGCTGCATACAAGAATCTCATCTTACCTTAAAAGATAAATATAGACCCAGGGCAAAGGGATGGTCATCTATATTCCAGGTAAATGGAAAGCAGAAAAAAAGCAGGTGTTGCAATTTTATTTGCAGATACAATAGGCTTTAAACCAACAAAAGTAAAGGAGGATAAGGATGGACACTTCATATTTGTTCTTTTTTTTTTTTTGAGACAGAGCCTCAAGCTGTCACACTGGATAGAGTGCTGTGACATCACAGCTCACAGCAACCTCCAATTCCTGGGCTCAAGCGAGTCTCCTGCCTTTGCCTCCCAAGTAGCTGGGACCACAGGTGCCCGCCACAATGCCCGGCCATTTTTAGGTTGCAGCCACCATTGTTGTTTGGCGGGCCCAGGCTGGATTCGAACCTGCCAGCTCAGGTGTACATGGCTGGCGCCCTAGCCCATTGAGCCACAGGCACCAAGCCGACACTTCATATTTGTTAAGGGTAATACTCAATATGATGAGATTTCAATTATTAATATTTATGCACCCAACCAGAATGCACCTCAATTTATAAGAGAGACTCTAACAGACATGAGCAACTTAATTTCCTCCAGCTCCATAGTAGTCAGAGATTTTAGTAGTGTTGGATAGATCCTCTAACAAGAAGCTAAGCAAAGAAATTTTAGATTTAAACTTACCCATTCAATATTTGGATTTAATAGACATCTACAGAACATTTCTTCCTAACAAAGCTGAATACACATTCTTCTCATCAGCCCATGGAACATACTCCAAAATCAATCACATTTTAGGTCACAAGTCTAACCTCAGCAAATTTAAAAGAATAGAAATTATTACTTGCATCTTCTCGGACCATCATGGAATAAAAGTTGAACTCAGTAACAACAGGAATCTGCATACTCATAGAAAAACATGGAAGCTAAATAACCTTATGCCGAATGATAGATGGGTCATAGACGAGATTAAGAAGGAAATTACCAAATTTTTGGAACAAAACGACAATGAAGACATGAATTATCAGAACCTCTGGGATATCGCAAAGGTGGTGCTAAGAGGGAAATTTATAGCACCGCAAGTCTTCCTCAAGAGAACAGAAAGAGAGGAAGTCAACAACTTAATGGGACATCTCAAGCAACTGGAAAGGGAAGAACGTTCCAATCCTAAACCCAGGAGAAGAAAAGAAATAACCAAAATTAGAGCAGAATTAAATGAAATTGAAAACAGAAGAATTATATAACAGATCAATAAATCAAAAAGTTGGTTTTTGAAAAGGTCAATAAAATAGATAAACCTTTGGCTAACCTAGCCAGGAAAAAAAAGTAAAATCTCTAATTTTATCAATCAGAAATGGTAAAGACGAAATAACAACTGACTCCTCAGAAATTCAAAAAATCTGGCTCAGTGCCTGTGGCTCAGCAGGCTATGGCGCCAGCCACGTACACCTGAGCTGGTGGGTTCGAGTCCAGTCCGGGCCTGCCAAACAACAATGATGGCTGCAACCAAAAAAAAATGGTCAGGCGTTGTGGCGGGCGCCTGTAGTCTCAGCTACTTGGGAGGCAGAGACAAGAGACTCGTTTTAGCCCAGGAATTGGAGGTTGCTGTGAGCTGTAATGCCACGGCACTCTATCCAGGGTGACAGCTTGAGGCTCTGTCTCAAAAAAAAAAGAAATTCAAAAAATCCTTAGTGAATATTACAAGAAACTTTACTCTCAGAAATATGAAAATCTGAAGGAAATTGACCAATACTTGGAAGCATGCCACCTTCCAAGACTTAGTCAGAATCAAGTGGAAATGTTGAACAGACCTATATCAAGTTCTGAAATAGCATCAGCTATACAAAATCTCTCTACAAAGAAAAGCCCGGAACCAGATGGCTTCACGTCAGAATTCTACCAAACCTTTAAAGAGGAACTAGTCCCTATATTACTCAACCTTTTCCAAAATATAGAAAAAGAAGGAACACTACCCAACACACATTCTGTGAAGCAAAATTCACCTTGATCTCCAAACCAGGAAAAGACCAACAAGAAAAGAAAACACCTAGATCAATGTCACTAATGAATATTGATGCAAAAATGTTCAACAAGATCCTAACAAACAGAATCCAGCAACACATCAAACAAATTATACACCATGACCAAGTGGGTTTTATCATAGGGGCTCAAGGCTGGTCTTCAATATACTTAAATCTACAAATATAATTTAGCACATGAACAAATTAGAAAACAAAGACCATATGTTTCTCTCAATTGATGCAGAAAAAGCTTTTGATAATATCCAGCATCCCTTCATGATCAGAACACTTAAGAAAATTGGTATAGAAGGGACATTTCGTAAACTGAAAGAGGTCATCTACAGCAAACCCACAGACAATATCATATTGAATGGAGTTAAATTGAAATGATTTCCACTCAGTTCAGGAACCAGGCAAGGTTGCCCATTGTCTCCACTGCTCTTTAATGTTGTAATGGAAGTTTTAGCCATTGCAATTAGGGAAGAAAAGGCGATCAAGGGTATCCATATAGGGTCAGAAGAGATCAAACTTCCACCCTTTGCAGATGATATGATTGCATATTTGGAAAATACCAGGGATTCTACTACAAAACTCTTAGAAGTGATCAAGGAATACAGCAGTGTCTCAGGTTACAAAATCAACATTCATAAATCTGTAGCCTTTATATATACCAACAATAGCCAAGCTGAAAAATTAATCAAGGACTCTATTCCATTCACAGTAGTGCCAAAGAAGATGAAATATTTGGGAGTTTACCTAACAAAGGACATGAAAGATCTCGATAAAGAGAACTATGAAACTCTAAGACAAGAAATAGCTGAACATGTCAACAAATGGAAAAACATATCATGCTCATGGCTGGGAAGAATCAACATTGTTAAAATGTCCATACTACTCAAAGCATTATACAATTTTAATGTAATCTCTATTAAAGCTCCACTGTCATACTTTAAAGATCTCAAAAAAATAATACTTCATTTTATATGGAATCAGAAAAAACCTCGAATATACAAGACATTACTCAGAAATAAAAACAAAGCAGAAGGAATCATGCTTCCAGACCTTAGACTATACTATAAATCGATAGTGATGAAAACAACATGGTACTGGCACAAAAACAGAGAGGTATATGTATAGACAGAATAGAGAACCAAGAAATGAACCCAGCTACTTACTGTTATTTGCTCTTTGACAAGCCATTGGGGGGTGCCTGTGGCTTAGTGAGTAGGGTGCCGGCCCCATATACTGAAGGTGGCGGGTTCAAACCCGGCCTTGGCTGAACGCAAAAAAAAAACCAAAAAAACATTCAGTGGGGAAAAGATTCCCTATTAACAAATGGTGCTGGGTGAACTGGCTGGGGGCCTGTAGAAGACTGAAACTGGACCCACACCTTTCATGATTACCTAACATAGACTCTCACTGGATTAAAGATTTAAACGTAAGACATGAAACTATAAAAATACTAGAAGAAAGTGCAGGGAAAACTCTTGAAGGAATTGGCCTGGGCAAATATTTTATCAGGAAGACTCCTTGGGCAATTGAAGCAGCATCAAAAATACACTACTGGGACTTGATCAAACTAAAAAGCTTGTGCACAGCCAAGAACACAGTAAGTAAAGCAAGCAGACAGCCCTCAGAATGGGAGAAAATATTTGCAGGTTGTGCCACTGACAAAGGTTTAATAACCGGAATCCACAGAGAACTCAAACATATTAGCAAGAAAAGAACAAGTGATCCCATCTCAGGGTGGGCAAGGGAATTGAAAAGAAAGTTCTCTGAAAAAGACAGGTGCACGGCCTACAGACACATGAAAAAATGCTCATCATCCTTAATCATCAGAGAAATGCAAATCAAAACTAGTTTGAGATATCATCTAATTCCAGTAGGATTAGCCCACATCACAAAATCCCAAAACCAGAGATGTTGGCATGGATGTGGAGAAAGGGAACACTTCTACTTTGCTCATGGGAATGCAAACTAATACATTCCTTTTCAAAAGATGTTTGGAGAATACTTAGAGATCTAAAAATAGACCTTCCATTCAATCCTGTAATTCCTGTACTAGGTATGTATCCAGAAGACCAAAACTCAAATCATAACAAAGATATTTGTACCAGAATGTTTATTGCAGCCCAATCATAAATGCTAAGTCATGGAAGAAGCCCAAGTGCCCATCGACCCACGAATGGATTAATAAATTGTGGTATATGTACACCATGGTATATTATGCAGCCTTAAAGAAAGATGGAGACTTTACCTCTTTCAAGTTTACATGGATGGAGCTAGAACATATTCTTCTTAGCAAAGTATCTCAAGAATGGAAGAAAAAGTATCCAATTTACTCAGCTCTACTATGAAACTAATTTATAGCTTTCATATGAAGGCTATAACCCAATTATAGCACAAGAATATGGGGAATGGGGCAAGGGAGGGGGGTAAAGTGGGAGGATGGGTGGAGGGAGGGTAATTGGTGGGATCACACCTATGGTGCATCTTAGAAGGGTACGTGAAACTTACTAAATGTAGAATATAAATGTCTTAACACAATAACTAAGAAAATGCCATGAAGGCTATGTTAACCAGTTTGATGAAAGTATTTCAAATTGTATATGAAACCAGCACATTGTACCCCGTGATTGCATTAATGTACGCAGCTATGATTTAATTAAAAAAAAATTAGTTGGGTGTTGTGTTGGGCACCTGTAGTCCCAACTACTAGGGAGGCTGAGGCAAGAGAATTGCTTAAGCCCGAGAGTTTGAGGTTTCTGTGAACTGTGACACTGGAGCACTCTACTGAGGGCAAGAAAGTGAGACTATCTCAAAAAAAAAAATAAATAAAAATAAACAGAAGTTGTAGGTAATCTTACAAAAGGGAACTAAGTAATGAAATGATAGTTCAGTGGGATTGTGGGTCAAGGGACATTGTTTGCTTTTTACTTTTTGTTCTGCAAATAGTCCCAATTCAGATCAGTTAGGTCTCTGAACTCTGCCCCGCATTTTCAGGATTTTTGTTGGCATTTTTTTCTAAGAACAGTGGGGAAATAACTGAGAAGCAGTATGGGTTAGATGTTTATTCCTTCCTTCTTTCTTAGAAAACAATTTATCTGCTATTATATCTGCTAATATAGACTATATGTATATGAGGTATGTTTGGCTCATATAAATCAGAGAACTTTGTTAGAAGTGGATGAAGAAAAACAGCAAGTTTTACTTAAAAAAAGTTTTAAAGCAATGAGAATATTTTGTGACACCCTAAGATTACTTAATTTAGAACTTAATTTAACTCAAAAGTATATTTTAGAAAACTTATACTTAAAAGAGACTTAGAAATTTAGGATAATAAACTCATTAGAAGTTAAAAACATACATTTCCAATGAACGTATGAAATTAGGACAGTTTATTATGAGTAGTAATAAAAATAGTAAACATTTTTTCCCTGATTTATACAAGTAATGTACAAGATATTGATTATGGAAAACTTGGAAATAAAAGCATAAAGAAGCTGGTGCTGCCTGTGGCTCAAAGGAGTAGGGCGCCAGCCCCATATGCCGGAGGTGGTGGATTCAAACCCAGCCCTGGCCAAAAATCGCGAAAAAAAAAAAGAAGGCATAAAGAAGCAGATAGAAATCACCATAATGCCATCACTAATAATTATGAAATGATGTAGATTGATATTTTTTACATTATAACATTATTAATGTTTGTTTTACAGGAAATACGACACGTGGAGCGAAGTTATGCATCAAAACCCTTGTTGAATGTAAGTATAAATTTAACTTGTGCCTAAAACGTCAAGAATTTGGCTCACACCTGTAATCCTAGCACTCTGGGAGGCTGGGGCAGGTGGATTGCTTGAGCTTAGGAGTTTGAGACCAGCCTGAGCCACATGGAGACCCTATCTCTACTAAAAATAGAATAACTAGCTGGGTATTGTGGTTGGCGCCCATAGTCCAGCTACTTGAGAGGCTGAGGCAAGATGATTGCTCAAGCCCAAGACTTTGAGGTTGCTGTAAGCTATAACACCATGGCACTCTACCTAGGGCACCCGACTGAGACTCTGTCTCTTAAAAACAAAACAAACAAACAAAAAAAACAACAAAAAGAATCCAAGGGATATGTCAATATAAGTGCATAGGAAGTTGACCACTCAAGGGACTTACTATAACAAACTGGTCAACATAGGGAGGTCGTCACCATAAGGAACTAGGCTTCCTGTACTGATAATGTACAAGTGGTTCACATCCAGTCTAGAACCAGGAAGGCTCTTTGTCTGTTTTAGGTTTAGTTTGTCTCAGGTTTTCTATTAGGTCTTACAGCACAAAGCATTACCATCCAATTTATTAGTTTTACAAGGTGTTCAGATAGAGATTATTGATGACTATTCATAAAAATTATATTTCTTAGATAATGCTTATTATCTTTATTTAATGAAAGATGATTTGGGTAAAATAATTACTGTAATTTTTAACAACTTTTGTCTTGGCAGGAAGTGGTCATAGTAAGTGCTACAAGAACACCCATTGGCTCCTTTCTAGGCAGCCTTTCCTCACTGCCAGCCACTAAGCTTGGTTCCATTGCAATACAGCAAGCCATTGAAAAGGCAGGTCAGTATTTGCTTTGCTTTTTGTGTTTAGGGAGTGAAATGATTCTGTGGAACAGACATTTATTTAGCATTTACTACATATATAACACATATAAATGGCTTAATGCCTACATCTTTGAATTCCCTTTAGAAATATCTGGATTGAAACTCAAAACTGATAAGAAAAAGAACTCATTCCTACAATGTAATATCATGTACTTATTAGGTGATCACTAATGAATAAAATATAGCAATGCCTTTTTTTTTTTTTAAAGGGATTCCAAAAGAAGAAGTGAAGGAAGCATACATGGGAAATGTTCTACAAGGAGGTGAAGGACAAGCCCCTACCAGGCAAGCAGTTTTGGGTGCAGGTACCAGGAACTCCCTTTTGCTTTTCTACTTAACGTGTGAGACGGTGAAATGGAGGTCATTTAGCTTAAGTAAAATATTAAGCGTGCCATGTAATCTATAGAAAGATTGGCAGAAGAAATGTTGCAGACTATACTAGTGCCCTTTATCTGTGCTGTTAATTTTAATTCTACAGTGGTTTTTGAAAAGAGATTATCTTTGGTTTTCAAAAGTATAAATTACGTTGGTTTTAGGCTTACCTGTTTCTACTCCATGCACCACTGTGAACAAAGTTTGTGCGTCAGGAATGAAAGCCATCATGATGGCCTCTCAAAATCTTATGTGTGGACATCAGGTAAGAAGCACCTTCTTTTCCATTTATTAATTAAAATAATATCCAATGCCTAAAGACACTAAAAATCTAAGCATATTCATGTCCTAGAAATGAGGTCCTTGCTTATAAATAATGTTGCTGTGATGTTTCAGATACTCAAGATGGTCTGTATTTGCTAATTCCATTTGAAGGATACTCAAAAAAATAAGTAGATAGGCTCAGTACCCATAGGACAGTGGTTATGGTGCTGGCCACGTGCACTGAGGATGTTGGGTATGAACCCAGCCTGGGCCAGCTAAACAACGACAACTGCAACAATAAAGAAAAATATAGCTGGGCATTGTGGCGGGCACCTGTAATACCAGCTACTCGGGAGGCTGAGGCAAGAGAATCGCTTAAACCCAAGAGTTAGAGGTAGCTGTGAGCTGTGACGCCACAGCACTCTACTGAGGGCGACATAGTGAGACTCTGTCTCAAAAAAAAAAAGGTAGATGATCTAATAGATGTCCACATAAGAGAAAAACTCAATTCAAGGTGGGGGTGGGGAATGAGGGAGGGTGTGAGGGGAGGACGGAGGGGGATGGGTGTGCTCCCACTTAATGGGCACAATGTTAAAGTGTATGGCACAGCTCTGGGGGGTGGGACGCAGATATAAGAGGGACTCTACCTAACAAATGCAAACATTTTAACCTAATTCTTTGTACTCTCAAATTAACCTCAAACAATTTCTGAAAATATAGCCAAAATGTCTGGCCTTAAATAGTAGTTAAAAAAAAAAAAAGATAAGGCCGGGCGACTGTGGCTCAATGTGCTAAGGCGCCAGCCACATACACCTGAGCTGGCGGGTTCTGCAATCAAAAAATGGCCGGGCATTGTGGCAGGCGCCTGTAGTCCCAGCTACTTGGGAGGCAGAGACAGGAGACTTGCTTGAGCCCAAGAGTTGGAGGTTGCTGTGAGCTGTGATGGCACTGCACTCTACCCAGAGCAACAGCTTGAGGCTCTGTCTCAAAAAAAAAAAAAAGAAAGAAAGATAAAAGGAAAGAAAACAAGTGGTTTTCAAGCTGAGTGTGGTGGTTCACTCCTGTAATCCCAGCATTTTAAGAGGCCAAGGCAGGAGGATTACTTGAGATCAGAAGTTCAATAGCAGCCCTGGACAATATCATGAGACCCTGTCTCTACAAAAAATTAAAAAATTAGCTGGGCATAGTGCTGCACCTGTAGTCCTACCTCCTTGGGAGGCAGGGGTGGGAAGATTGTTGGAGCCTGGAGTCGGTGTTACAGTGAGCTGTGTTCCTGCCGCTACATTCCAAGGCAGTTTAGTCTTAGTCTTTCTCTGAAATTGAGTATTTAAACAATTACAGATTTTGGCTCAGTGCCTGTAGCTTAGTGGTTAGGGCACTGGCCACATGCATCCGGCCACATAGTGGGTTTGAACCTAGCTCAGCCTGCCAAACAACAATCACAACTGCAACAAAAAATAGCCTGGCATTGTGATGGGCGGCTGTAGTCCCAGCTACTTGGGAGGCTGAGGCAGAAGAATTGCTTGAGCCCAAGAATCTGAGGTTCCTGTGAGCTGTGACGCCATAGCGCTCTACCGAGGGCAACATAGTGAAACTTTTGTCTCAAAACAAAACAAACTCCAAATTATTGAGTCCAAGATAGATGACTTAATTTGTAGTTCCTGCAATGTCCACATTCAGTTGTGAAGTTATACCAGCTTTCTGTTGACCTTGCTTATCTAGATCTTGTCATTTCTTGAGATCAAACAAGAGTCAGGTTGCTCAGCAAATATATGCTGTAATGTTAGGAATCTAGACCTAGATTCAGAAATAATATTTTATCAGATCTGAGCCCTTCATTTTTCAGATGAGGAAATCTGAAAAACTGAGACAGCCACAAAGGTAGAGGGCTGCAGTGAGAGGACAAGTCTTTACCCTGTCGGCTGCGTTCTAGCCTCCCAGGGTGTGACACACCAGGCTAAAGCCAATTGTGACACATTTATAAATTATTTCTTACATATACAAGAACCACAGTCATGTGTACCCTTTCATGTTGTTCCCACACTGCCTAGTTTCTATGTAGAAGACAAGCCAAAGAGAAGGGGTTAGATGAGCTACTATTTTTTTTTTTTTTTTGAGACAGAGTCTCACTATGTCACCCTTGGTAGAGTGCCGTGGCGTCACAAATCACAGCAGCCTCTAACTTGGGCTTAAGCGAGTCTCTTGCCTCAGCCTCCCGAGTAGCTGGGACTACAGGCGCCCCCCACAACGCACGGCTATTTTTTTGTTGTAGTTGTCGTTGTTTAGCAGGCCCGGGCTAGTTTTGAACCCACCAGCCTTGGTGTATGTGGCCGGCGCCCTAGCCACTGAGCTACGGGTGCCGAGCCTAGATGAGCTACTTGTACCAGATATTTTACTATAAAAGCAATATGTGCATATGCTAAAAACTTAGATGGTATAGAAAATTATAAAATGAAATATAGGTCTTCTTTCTTTCTTTTTTTTTGGAGACAGAATCTCACTATGTTCTTGGTAGAGTGCTGTGGCATCACAACTCAGACTCTTGGGCTAAAGTGATTCTTCTGCCTCAGTCTCCCAAGCAGCTGGGACTACAGGGGCCCACCACAACGCCCAGCTCTTTTTTGTTGCAGTTGTCATTGTTGTTTAGCTGGCCCAGGCTGGGTTTGAACCCACCAGCCTCAGTTTATGTGGCTGGCCCCGTAACCACTGTGCTGGTGCTGAGCCAGCTCTTCTTTCTTTTTACCCTGTCAGAATCTTTGACTCATCCACCAGTTTGGGTTTTCTGCCACTTAAGAGCAAAGAAATGTTGGACAAATTATTTAACCTTTCTGTATCCTATTTAATATCTTGGAGATCTTTTTCTTTCAATACATTAAGTATTCTATTGAATTAAACAACTTATGTATTTTGCAATTCCACAGTGAATGGACACCTAGTTCTTTAGTATTTTAAATAATGCTGCAGTATATTAGTATATCTATACTTTTGTGTACTTACCCTTAATTCAACTCTCCTGATAAATTACAGCCTGATGGTTAACAGTGTGAAGTCTTGGGCCAGACTAACAGCAAATGTAGTTTTGCCCTTATTAGCTGAGCATCTACTATGTGGCGGCCACTGAAGATAAGAGTGTGGCTGAGACATTACATGTGCACGTAGAGAAATTCCTAAGAGGATTTTGGAGGCAGAGGATTTCAAAATTTTGGTATTTTCTTTTTGTTTTTGAGACAGAGTCTCATTATGTTGCCCTTGGTAGAGTGCTATGGCATCACAGCTCACAGCAGCCTCTAGCTCTTGGGCTTAAGTGATTCTCTTGCCTCTACCTCCCAAGTAGCTGAGACTACAGGCGCCCGCCACAATACCTGGTTATTTTGTTGTTGTTGTCGTTGTTGTTTAGCAGGCCTGGGCTGGGTTTGAACCCACCAGCCTCGGTGTATGTGGCCAGTGCTCTAACCACTGAGCTACAGACGCCGAGTCAAAATTTTGGTGTTTTCAAATGCTTTCTATAAAAGTTGTTCCAGTTACACTTTCCATAAGTTGTGAGAGTCTTTTTCCTTACCTCCTCATCGACTGGTTGTTACCAAACCCTTGTCAAGCCAATAGGTGGAAAATGATCATGAGATTGTTAGTTGTTTTAAAACTGTTTGAGCTGGGCCCACATCACAAAATCTCAAAACTGCAGATGCTGGCATGGATGTGGAGAGAAGGGAACACTTTTTTGCTGGTGTGACTGCAAACTAATACAACCTTTTTTGAAGGAAGTATGGAGAACTCTCAAAGAACTCAAGCTAGACCTCCCATTTGATCCTGCAATCCCATTACTGGACATCTACCCAGAAGGAAAAAATTTTTTTCCTTCTGGGTAGATGTCCTTTATCATAAGGACACTTGCACTAGACTGTTTATTGCAGCTCAATTTACAATCGCTAAAATGTGGAAACAGCCTAAATGCCCACCAACCCAGGAATGGACTAACAAGCTGTGGTATATGTACACCATGGAATACTATTCAGCCATTAAAAAAAGATGGAGACTTTATATCCTTTGTATTAACCTGGATGGAAGTGGAACACATGATTCTTAGTAAAGCATCATAAGAATGGAGAATCATGAATTCCATGTACTCAATTTTGATATGAGGACAATTAATGGCAATTAATGACACAGTGGGGGTGGGGGAAGGGCAAAGCAGAGAGAGAAAGAATGAGGGAGGGGTGGGGAAAGGAAGAGCAGAGAGAGGGAAGGAGCGAGGGGGGTGGGGTCTTGGTGTGTGCCACACCTTTTGGGGGCAAAAAAAGATTGTGAGAGGGACTTTACCCAACAAATGCAATCAGTGTAACCTGGTTTCTTGTATCCTCAATGAATTCCCAACAATTAAAAAATATATATATATTTTATCCAAGAAAAAAAGAAATTGTTTGAGCTGGGCGCGGTGGCTCATGCCTGTAATCCTAGCACTCTGGGAGACCAGGTAGATGGATTGCCTGAGTTCAGGAATTGGAGACCAGCCTGATCAAAATAAGATCCTGTTTCTACCAAAAATAGAAAAAACCCCAGCTAGGCACTGTGGCAGGTGCTTGTGGTCCCAGCTACTTAGGAGGCTGAGGCAAGAGGATTGCTTGAACCCAAGAGTTTGAGGTTGCTGTGAGCTATGAAACCATGGCACCCTACCCAGGGCAATAGACTGAGAATCTCTCTTACTCTGAAAAAAAAAAAAGGCTGGGCGTGGTGGCTTATGTCTGTGATCCCAGCACTTGGGAGGCCAAGGCGGGTAGATTGCCTGAGCTCACAGGTTTGAGACCAGCCTGGGCCAGAGTGAGACCCCGTCTCTAAAAAAACAGCTGGGCGTTGTGGCGGATGCCTGTAATCCTAGCTGCTTGGGAAGCTGAAGCAAGAGGATCACTTGAACACGAGTTTGAGGCACTCTACCGAGGGTGACCAAGTCAGACTCTGTCTCAAAAAAACAAACAAAAAACCCCTATTTGAATGACAAGGAAAGTTTTCCTTATTTGATTATGATTTTCTAGCAAAATGCTATTTGTGCAATATTGAAAGATTTTCACTTCGTATTATTTAATTTGTGCAGATATACAATGACTTACTTGCATACCAGGAAATGACTTGTTTTGAATGATTTTGAAAAATGGTCAGTTTGGCTCGGCACCTATAGCACAGTGGTTATGGCACCTGCCATATGCACTGAGGCTGACGGGTTTGAACCTGGCCCAGGCCAGCTAAGCAACAATGATGACAACCTCAACAAAAAATAGCCGGGCATTGTGGTGGGCGCTTGTAGTCCCTGTTGGGAGGCTGAGGCAAAAGAATCGCTTAAGCCCAAGAGTTTGAGATTGCTGTGAGCTGTGATGCCATAGCACTCTATCCAGGGTGACTTAATGAGACTGTTCCCCGCCCCCTCAAAAAAGGGAAAATAGTCAATTTTATGTTATAATGAGGGATAATTGATATCTTATTTTCTGTAACTTATTATTGCCATCATCCCTTTGAAATATTTCAAGATAAGTGAGTAAGATCTACATGAGAACTACTTAAGAATCTCCATCTTTGGCTGGTCACAGCAGCTCATGTCTATAATCCAAGCTCTCTGCGAGGCTGAGGTGGAAAGATCTCTTGAGGCTAGGAGTTTGAGACCAGCCTGAGCAAAAGTGGCATGCGTCTCCAATAAAAATAGAAAAATTAATTGGGCCTTGTGGCTTGTAGCTGGCAGGATTGTCTGAATCCAGGAGTTTTTTTTGTAGAGACAGAGTGTCACTTTATTGCCCTCGGTAGAGTGCCGTGGCATCACACAGCTCACAGCAATCTCCAACTCCTGTCTCTTGCTTCAGCCTCCTGAGTAGCTGGGACTACAGGCACCCACCACGGCACCCACCACAACACCCGGCTATTTTTCTGTTTTGCAGTTCGACCAAGATGGGGTTTGAACCCGCCACCTTCGGTATATGGGGCCAGCTCCCTACTCAATGAGCCACAGGCGCCGCCCTGAATCCAGGAGTTTGAGGTTGCTGGGAGCTATGCTGCTGCCACAGCACTCTAGCTTGGACAGCACAATGAGACTCTGTCTCAAAAAAAAAAAAAAAATTTAGAAGATGGTCTTACATGAAAGATTCTTGGCATTCTTATTAATGTTTTCTTTACACATTTTATTTATTTAAGAAAAGATTTTGTGGCTTGGTGCCTGTGGCTCAACGGGCTAAGGTGCCAGCTACATACACCCGAGCTGGCGGGTTTGAATCCAGCCCGGCCCGTGAAACAACAATGACGGCTGCAACCAAAAAATGGCTGGGCGTTGTGGCGGGCACCTATAGTCCCAGCTATTTGGGAGGCGGAGGCAAGAGACTCACTTGAGTCCAGGAATTGGAGGTTGCTGTGAGCTGTGATGCCACAGCACTCTATCCAGGGTGAAAGCTTGAGGCTCTGTCTCAAAAAAAAAAAAAAAAGAAAAAGAAAAGATTTTGGTAAAGATAAGTTTAGAGTACAAGCAAGGTATGGGTATGGGTTTACAGCGTAAGATATATTTGCCTTAGACTGTGAATAGGCCCCTATTGTGACCAGGAAACGGCAAAGAGGCTTATTTATTTGTTATTTTTTTAAAAGAGGCTTATTTATTTTTTTGAGATGTGGTCTGGCTCTATCACCCTAGTTGGAATGTAGTGGCATCATCATAACTCACTGCAACCTCAAACTCCTGGGCTTAGGCAATCCTCCTGCTTCAACTTCCAAGGTAGCTGGGACTACCACACCCAGTTAATGTTTTCTGTTTTTAGTAGAGATACGGTCTTCCTCTTGCTCAAGCTGGTTTGAACTCCTGACCTCATTTGTACTCCCACCTCAGCTTCCCTCAGTTTTAGGATTACAGGCATGGCCCTCATTACACATTTTTAGGCCGTTCAATTTCCTTCCATCATGGTCAGTTGATACAGAGGGTACTCTCTATATTCCCTGTGTAACAAATGTTTGATAAATTTCATGTACAGGCTGGGCATAGGGGTTTACACTTGTAATCCCAGCGCTCTGGGAGGCTGAGGCAGGTGTATTATTTGAGCTCAGGAGTTCAAGACCAGCCTGAGCAAGAGTGAGATCCTGGGTCTACTAAAAATCGGAAAAACTAACTGGGCATAGCTATTCAGGAAGCTGAGGCAAGAGAATTACTTGAGCCCAAGAATTTTAAGTGGCTGTGATGCCACGACACTCTACCTGGGGTGACAGAGTGAGGCTTTGTTTCAATCAATCAATTCACGTAGAATATTTAGTTGTTGGTATCGGGCACAGTGGCTGGTGCCTATAGTCTTAGCTACTCAGGAGGCTGAGGTAAGAGGATTGCTTGAGCCCAAGTATTGAAATTGCTGTGAGCTATGGTGCCACGGCACTCTACCCAGGGTGACAGAGTGAGACTGTATCTCAATCAATCAATCAGTGTATGTAGAATATTTATCTTTTGGTAGCTGGGTAAAGGGCTTAATGACATTGGTTTTCTCTGTGTTGCTGAGCAGGATGTGATGGTGGCAGGAGGGATGGAGAGCATGTCCAATGTCCCGTATGTCATGAACAGAGGAGCAACACCGTATGGTGGGGTCAAGCTTGAAGATCTGATTGTAAAAGATGGGCTAACTGATGTCTACAATAAGATTCACATGGTAAGTGTCGCTTTTGAGGGAGAAGTGCTGGGCCTTGAATGCTGCTTGATCTGTATTTCACAAACTGAACTGAAGGATGGGCTCTCTAAATGTTGGTTTTAGACATTCATTTTAGGAAAATATTTTTCTATGCCAATTGAAAGTGTGTGGCTTGGTTGTCAAAGAAATTGCCCCACACAGGAATAGGGCATTTTCTGACTTCTCGATTAGCAACTTTTGGGCTAATTCAAGTATTTGAAGAAAAGTCACGTTTTAAGTATACTTTAAGAAAACTCATGCTAACTGTTATTTTATAATAGATATTTTTAAAATTACTTAACTTATTTTAAATTACTCCAACTTTTATCAGGGCAACTGTGCTGAGAATACAGCAAAGAAGCTGAATATTACACGAGATGAACAGGATGCTTACGCTGTTAATTCTTACACCAGAAGCAGAGCAGCATGGGAAGCTGGAAAATTTAGAAATGAAGTTATTCCTGTCACAATTACAGTAAAAGGTACATTTTAACTTTTAATAGAGTTCATGTTGCCAAATTGTTTACATTTTAAATTAGTACCTTATCTTTGTTCATTTCAACTGAGGACACTGATGTTTCTGCTTATGGTTAATAAAGGGAAGAGGTGCCAGTTCAGAGTAATATATTTAAACTCAATTTAATGTCAGATTTCAGTCTGATTAAAGATCCAGTAAGCATATTAATTTGAGAGATAAGAAGTCTTTCACATAAATGGCGACAACATAGTAGCTTAAGTAAAAAAGGGAATTCATTAGAAGCGTACTGGGGGTATATCCCAGAACTAAAGGATGAACAGCAGCAACCAGTCTGCCCTGCAAGCCCCGAGGATTGGAGCTGGTGCTCAGCACTGGTGGGACATGCTCCCCCAACTCCCCGCAAGCTCCTCTTCCATGCAGCTTCTGTGCTTTGTTCGCTTAGGCTTTCTGAAGTTGCTGCCTCCATCTCTAAGGTCATATTCAAGGGGCAGGGTTCTCACTCAAGGAGGAAAGGGGTGTCTTCAACAATTCCAGCAGAATAATCTATAGTAAAGCCTCATTAACTTGGTGTGGATTACATATCTACTATAAAAATGATCGCTACACTCTGGATGATAGAATACTAGAATCCTGGAGCTGACCCCACATCCAGCAGACATCTATGCCTGGGGTCAGGAGAGTGGTTGAGACATCATACAAGGGGCCTGAGAGTGAAGAGAATGGGATGTGGATGTGTATATTTAAATTTTGTTAAGCTACTTAATAAGCTCCTCTTTCCTCCTGGTGGTTAGGTATGCTGCCAGGCACCTCGTACAGAAGCTTTTGGCTGTGATGACTAATTGTCTAGGTGGTGATTACTTAAAATACTTTTGTTTTAGGTAAACCAGATGTCGTGGTGCAAGAAGATGAAGAATATAAACGTGTTGATTTTAGCAAAGTTCCAAAGCTGAAGACAGTTTTCCAAAAAGAAAATGGTTAGTGTTAAGAAATGAAGAGTAAGTCTCAGCGCCTGTGGCTCAACGGGCTAAGGCGCCAGCCACATACACCTGAGCTGGCGGGTTCGAATCCAGCCCGGGCCCGCCAAACAACAACGATGGCTGCAACCAAAATAAATGGCCGGGCGTTGTGGTGGGCGCCTGTAGTCCCAGCTACTTGGGAGGTGGAGGCAGGAGACTCACTTGAGCCCAGGAATTGGAGGTTGCTGTGAGCTGTGATGCCACAGCACTCTATCCAGGGTGACAGCTTGAGGCTTTGTCTCAAAAAAAAAAAAAAAAAAGAAATGAAGAGTAAGAAAAAATTGAGTCACTATGCCATATCTACCTTGGAATTGCCTAAGGATTAAAAAAAAAAGTAATTCTAGAAATCATCTAGGTCAGGGGTATCCAGCCTGCAGCCTGTGGACTTCATGCTAATTGTCTGAGGACTTTTCTTTGATAATCAGCTTTCATTAGTGTTTGTGTATTTAATGTGTGGCCCAAGACAACTTTTTTTTCTTTCTTTTGAGTCAGATTCTGTTTTGTTGCCCTGGTAGAGTGCTGTGGCCTTGTATCTCACAGCAACCTCAAACTCCTGGGTTTGAGTGATCCTCTTCCCTCATCTCCCAAGTAGCTGGGACTACTGGGGTCTCTCTTGCTCGTGAATTCCTGATCTCAGTCAATCCACCTGCCTCTGCCTCCTAGAGTGCTAGGATTATGGGCTCAAGCCATTGTGCCTGGCCTTTTAAGACAACTCTTATTCGTCCAGTGTTCAGCAGAGAATAAAAAAAACAAACAGATTAGACACCCCAGACAGGTGTTACTTAACATTTTCAGTGTATTAGGCTCGGCACCCGTACCTCAGTGGTTAGGGTGCCGGCCACATGCACTGGGATTGGTGGGTTTGAACCTGGCCTGGGCCTGCTAAACAACAACAACAAAATAGCTGGGTATTGTGGCAGGCGTCTTGTAGTCCCAGCTCCTTGGGAGGCTGAAGCAAGAGAATCGCTTGAGCCCAAGAGTTTGAGTTTGCTGTGAGCTGTGATGCCACGGCACTCTACTGAGGGCGACAAAGTGAGACTGTCTCAAAAAACCAACAACAACCATTTTCAGTTTATCAGACTCAAGTGAGATTACTTCAGAATATATTTAAAATTGTCTAACAGTTTATTTATACCTTCCATATGTAAGTCCTGGGAAGAGAGTGTGGAGCTTGACTACGAGATTCAGTTTTTCACACGTGGCAGTATGTGATGGGGTCTTTATTGACATTTAAAAAACCCCCCGTTTTACTGACATAATTTACCATCGAATTCTCCTGGTACAGTGGGTTTTAGTATTTGTTGACATTTAACTCCAAGTGATTCTAGACAGATCTTATTTTGGTAGTGATGTGAAAAAACACAGTGGGTATTTGCTATATTTTGGATAAGCAGAGTTAGACTCTAGAGAAAAATGTGAACTATCCTTTAAGCGTTACAAACCAGCCTTTACCTAGTGCCATTATGTATGTGTTCCTGGGGTGGCTTTCAGAAAACTATTACTAAAAACTAACACAAAAAGGCTTTCTCACATTACTTGTGTTTGTTCTTTAGCTATGCACGTTTCCCAAGGACAGGAATTATCTCCACCCATATGTGTGATTTCTTTGTATATTTAGCAGCCCAGGCAACCCTCTGTAGGTGTTTGTTAACACATTGACTCCCACTAGAAACCAAAAATTTTTCCTTGGGGCCCATGTGGCACCTACATAAAAGGATGTATGAGTTATGTATGCTTCAGGAGGCCCCAGGCTCAAAACTAGTGTGAGTTTCATACGACTAAATGACAGTTAACCAAAGGAATTCCGTGTGAAGGCGTGACTTGACTTCCTGCTCATTGTTGCTTTCAGGCACAGTTACAGCTGCCAATGCCAGCACACTGAACGATGGCGCAGCTGCTGTGGTTCTGATGACTGCAGATGCAGCCAAGAGACTCCATGTGAAGCCACTGGCAAGAATAGCAGGTAGAAAACGTTCTGCCCTTGTTGATTTCTAAACATCTGTACACTGTTCCTGAAGTTGAGTTTCCTTGTTGGAATACTTAAGGTGGAAGCTGGTTACTTCCATCTGTGTATTTTGTGACAGAATTTAACTGATTTGTGTTTCAGTTGAGATAGAAACTCCTCTAATGTTTTCGTTCTATGTTGTTTTACATATGAGTAAGCTTTAAAAAGCTTTTCCTAGTCTATATGATGAGTGGGAGAAAACGAAGTACATGCTGTATCCCAGAGGCCAGCCAGGTAGAATACAAAAAAAATGTAGGATCAGGGGTCTAAAAATAATGAAATCTGGGTGTTCTGGCTTTTCTTAACTATGTGGCCTTGGGCAAACTTTTCAATCTCCTGTTAGCCTGTTTTTAACTGCTAAGTCTGTTTTCTCTTCTTCTTAAGGATTTAAACAGATGGTATTTATTACTTTATGAAAACTTTCTAACTTCATGTTGATTCTTAGCTTACATTATGATTTCTTAACCTCAGCCACTATTGACCTTTCATTCTAAATAATTCCTTGTTGTAGGGGCTGTTGTATACATTGTAGGATGTTTAGTAGCTGTCAGTGGCATTCGACCTGTTGTGACAATCAAATATATCTCTAGACATATGTAGTGAGGTTTTGAAGTCTTAAAAAAAACATCTCTTAAGCAGGGCCAGTGTTCCTACAGGCATATTCTCCTGAGTCCCCTTTCAACAAAAATCAGTGTCCTAGATGACTGGTTTAATTTTATAAAGAGCAGAATTTTTGAACAGGAAGAAATGTATTTACATATAGGGGTTAGGAAACTTGCATTTAAAGGATTAACTTGGCTTTTAGAAGACAAGATAACAGATATTGTTTTGGGTAATTATAAAGAAGATTTTAACTACCTATTTTTTTATAGCATTTGCTGATGCTGCTGTAGAACCTATTGATTTTCCAGTTGCACCTGCATATGCTGTACCCAAGGTGAGAATAAAAAAAAGTGATGGGATGTGGTGCAGTATTCCATTATGTCAACTTCTGGTTTGCTTATACCATGTACTAAGGTTGCAATTTTTATATTTCAAACATTATTCATCTGCTATACCAGAGAGATAGCTTAGTTTTGAATCTTTCCACGTCTGAAAACAATAAAAGCAACAAGGACAAAAACAACAAAAAGCCTACAAACAGATCTTCAGTAGAATAGATAAAAACTACGTAACTAAATGACTTGTTAGTATGATGCTGAACGTACACTAGATGTGGTAACCACAAAGGGTAGGTTGGTGATTCTAATCTAAAATTCAAAGCAAATAGTCATTTCCAGACGTCTCCATCCCAAAGGGACTGACAGAAGCAGGGTTTAGAGTAAATAACAAAACTACAGACAGAAAACCTACATATTGCAAATTGTCATAAGTGCTGTCAAAGGCAGAAATATTCAAATCTCTGTGGGAAATTGCTAAAGGGTCACAGGAAAATACAGAATGCTGAAGGAGTTAAGAGTCCAGGGTTCTCGTAAGTCTCAGCAGATATTCCTTTTAAAAAAGGCCCCACCTTGAAAGTGAATTTCTGAGAGCACACCCAGATTAAAAAAGCAAAATTAGTAGGGAAGAAGGATCAGAAACAATGGGGAGTGGGTGGTGGGTGATGATTTGTCCAGAGTTGGTTGCTCTCAGAAAGTAGTCAAAGAAGTAGGCTGGGCGCCTGTAGTAAAGTGGTTATGGCGCCAGCCACCTACACCAAGGCTGGCAGGTTCTAACCCTGGGCCTGCTAAACAACAATGACAACTGCAACAAGAAATAGCCGGGTGTTGTGGCAGGCACCTGTACTGCCAGCTACTTGGGAGGCTGAGACAAGAGAATCACTTGAGCCCAAGAGTTTGAGGTTGCTGTGAGCTGTGATGCCACGGCACTCTATTATTGAGGGTGACAGAGTGAGACTCTGTCTCAAAAAAAAAAAAAAAGTTACAGAAGTATATAACTTCTGGAAGTAAATGCATCACATTAGAAAGGAAGGATAATAAATAGTTCTAGGTTCTGAAGGTGGAAGCCAGTTTCTGACCCTGATAGCTACAGAAGTGGATACATCTGGGTACCATATTTGGTGTGTGCTGTTGGAACAGAGGAAGGTGTATGACCTGTATCGCTTAGAAAGCTGCCTTAGCTCGCTAGTGGAGGAGAGGACGGAGGAGGAAGAGTTTCATGCTTATTGTTGACTACAACAAAATTTCTTCTCTAAAGAAAAAGGGTACTAGCAATGTTTTATAAACATATTAATGTAAGGATAATCAGTAGCACAAAACACCTTCCTGCACAGCTGAGGATCTGCCAAAAACAAAGCAGATTATATGGTGAAAGATTTTAAATACATGATTTACAATGGAGATATAATAAATGTGTCCCAGATAACCCCACAGCAACTTTTTATTTATTTATTTATTTTTGAGACAGAGCCTCAAGCTGTCGCCCTGGGTAGAGTACTGTGGCATCACAGCTCACAGCAACCTCCAATTCCTGGGCTCAAGCGAGTCTCCTGCCTCCGCCTCCCAAGTAGCTGGGACTACAGGCGCCCGCCACAATGCCTGGCCATTTTTTGGTTGCAGCTGTCCTTGTTGTTTGTCAGGCCCGGGCTGGATTCGAACCGGCCAGCTCAGATGTACGTGGCTGGCACCTTAGCCCGTTGAGCCACAGGCGCCGAGCCACCCCACAGCAATTTTTATAAAGTAGAAACTGCAGAGGATGCAAAACACATAGCCAAGAGGGGTGATACAGACCTGTAGGCACGGCCATGTCGCCCAGCAGATCCTCACAGTAATATAAAACATTATTTAACCCAAATAGAAAATATACCTTCTTTTCAAGTATCTGGGGACTGTTCAAGAAAATCAAATTTTCTTTATCTCCTCAAATCAAACACAAGGCAATGCTAACAAAATTCTTTGATTATAATGCAGTAAGATGAGAATTTAAAGGGCTTCTTCTACCTGAAGCTAATAACATCTATATTTAAATAATCATCAAAGGGAAATATACACCAGAATTGTTGATTTTTACAGAAACAATGAAAATAAGTTGTGATTGCTATTTGAACATCATTTGTCTTTTAAAACATTTTAGGTTCTTAAAGATGCAGGATTGAAAAAAGAAGATATAACAATGTGGGAAGTAAATGAAGCTTTTAGTTTGGTTGTGTTAGCAAACATTAAAATGCTGGAGATTGATCCCCAAAAAGTGAATATCAATGGAGGAGCTGTTTCCCTGGGTCATCCAATTGGGTAGGTAAAATCCAAAATTATTATTATTATTATTTTTTGTTTGTTTGTTTTGTAGAGACAAGGTCTTACTTTATCACCTTTGGTAGAGTGCCGTGGGCTCATAGCAACCTCCAGCTACTGAGCTTAGGCGATTCTCTTGCCTCAGCCTCCCAAGTAGCTGGGACTACAGGCGCCCACCACAACGCCCGGCTATTTTTTTGTTTCAGTTTGGCTGGGGCTGGGTTTGAACCTGCCACCCTCTATATATGGGGTCAGTGCTCTACCCACTGAGGCATAGGCACCACCCAAAATCCTAAATTATTATCTGGGTTAATAGCCGCCTTTGTATGCCTGTCTGAAGTTAAACTGCTTCATAATTCCTATTGCTTTTGTTTTCAGTTTTCCTTCCCACTTACCCTTCATAAGGCAAAACCCGCTTCTGATAGATGGGTATCCAGCACTGAACTCAGAAATCGGTCACATCTGTTGCTTGAAACCTAATAGTGTTTTATGCTGAAGAAAAATAACCTTAACACTAAAGTCTATGCTTGGGCTTTTAAAAGAACTGTAACTCTCCCTGAAACAAGTCTCAAGTTTAAGAAAAGTAGTTCATTTAGTTATAGTAGCTAATAAGGTTTTCAAGAATTTAATTTGTACTCATAAATTCTGTATTTCATTAAAAAACTAAAATGCTTTCTTAATCGTAGGATGTCTGGAGCCAGGATTGTCGTTCATTTGACTCATACCTTGAAGCAAGGAGAATATGGTCTTGCCAGTATTTGCAATGGAGGAGGAGGTGCTTCTGCTCTGTTAATTGAGAAGCTGTAGACGCCCTCTGCTGTGTAAGGAGATAATCCACCCTGAGCAACTTGCCTGGGGTCAGCTTATAGTCAAAATGAGCTATTTTATTTTTAAATTGTTTTCTATTTTAACTCTTTTTTAAATAAAAATGAACAAATCCTAAAGCCTTTTGAAATGACAAATAAACTTCTTTGCTTTAATTATTTTTTGCAATCTTTAAATGTTTGCTACTTTTTAAAACATTGAGTATATACTATTTGAAATATCAGTGTGCAATATTAGTGACGTCAGGACGTAGGTATCAACTTCTATCTGATGGAAAAAGTGATTTGTTTTGGGGGACTGTTAAAGGTGAAATGAATGTTATTTGTAGGTCATTTACATTTAGTAGACTCTTTAAGAGCTATTTTGGACAAACCAGAAGAAACCACTGACAGTTTGTGCATAGTAGTATTGGAAACATACGTGAAGCCCATGGTCTAGTGTGGGGGCAGCTTCTTATAACCTCTGCATTCAGGGTGGGGTGGGCAGGGAGGTCGAACTGAGAAAAGCCTGGGGTTTGGGCTCTGGATTACTATAGCAGCACAAAGGTTGGAAAAATGGTGGAAAGTGATAAGCTGAATGAATTTATAAAGAAGGGAGAGACTGCCACTTGCATTATGCCACAATGCCTGTTCTTTAGCAGGACAGACCATACTATGAGTACAGTACACTACATTTCATCTGGAAAAATTTTAAAACACTGTAGGCAGAGGCTGTGTACATCAACTTCAACTGCAGCTCTGAAAAGAGAAAAACCCCACTTAGTGGGGGAGGAGATTCCAGATCTTTTCTTTCTTTCTTTGTTTTTTTTTGAGACAGAGTCTCAGTCACCCTCGGTAGAGTGCCCTGGTGTCATAGCTCACAGCAACTTCAAACTCTTGGGCTCAAGTGATCCTCTTGCCTCAGCCTCCTGAGTAGCTGGGACTGTAGGCACCTGCCACAACGCCCAGTTATTTTTGGATTGCTCAGGCAGTCCACCTGCTTCAGCCTCCCAGAGTGCTAGGATTACAGGTGTGAGCCACCAGGCCCAGCCCTGGATCTTTATCTTTGAAGGAGCAAAACTGACAATATATAAAAAGAACAATTGTTTTTTGGATTCAGAGGAAGAGTATTTTCAAAAACATCTGTGGCAATCACATCTAACTTTTGAGGCTCATGTTCTAAGTATAAAGCTTTGTTTATATTAACAAACACGTAATCATAAAACCTCCTAAAAGTAGGTACCATTATTATCTCTATTTTACAGATAAGAAAATTGAGGCATAAAGTGGCTAAATAAATAGCTGAGGTAAATTCAAGTTAGTCTATCTAGCTCCAGAGCCCAAGTTCTTAACTAACTTACTCTGTGTTACTTTACCTTTCCATAATTTCAATAAATGTGCCCCAACCTATAAGAACTTTTAACTGAACCAGGACCTGGGTAAAATACAGGAAATCAAGAATACATTACAATCCTTCAGTAGATAAGTAGAATACTGCATCCGAAGGTCAGTGATCTGCAGGATGTGTGGAAGCACTTGGACAATTCTGGAAAAAAATGGAGGGAGAAAGAAAAGATACAGAACAAACAAATAAATGGTGTGTCTTTTCTTTTCTTTTTTTTTTTTTTGAGACAGAGCCTCAAGCTGTCACCCTGGATAGAGTGCCATGGCATCACAGCTCACAGCAACCTCCAATTCCTGGGCTCAAGCGAGTCTCCTGCCTCTGCCTCCCAAGTAGCCGGGACTACAGGTGCCCGCCACAACGCCTGGCCATTTTTTTTTTTTGAGACAGAACCTCAAGCTGTCACCCTGGGTAGAGTGCCGTGGCATCACAGCTCACAGCAACCTCCAATTCCTGGGCTCAAGTGAGTCTCTTGCCTCCGCCTCCCAAGTAGCTGGGACTATAGGCGCCCGCCACAACGCCCGGCCATTTTTTGGTTGCAGCCGTCATTGTTGTTTGGCAGGCCCAGGCTGGATTCGAACCCACCAGCTCAGGTGTACGTGGCTGGCGCCTTAGCCCGTTGAGCCACAGGCGCCGAGCCAGGAGCCCGTCTTTTTGAGGAGTCTCCTTCCAAGCTGTTCTTCAGAATGGTTGTGCTAATTTCCCCACAGAGGGTTCCCCTTTCTCCACATCCTCACCAGCATTTGT